>BGPT01000202.1:177405-202405 GCA_003297045.1 Symbiodinium sp. clade C Y103
GTCCCCCTAATAATAAATACCCCCCTAATACTAAAAACTACCTCAGGTGTTTAGTATTAGGGGGGGGGGGAGGGGTTTAGTATTAGGGGGAAAGGATTAGATTAATCCTGGGCTGAAAACCCCTCAATAAACCCCGGCATATGGGGGGGGTCCATGGGGGTCCCAGAATAGTGATTTGTTCCTTATGAATGAGAATGGTTTATGACCCATGAAATGCCATGAAACATGTGTTTGTTGCGGGGTATCACTCCTAGTTATATAGTGTTATATAACTGATATGAACCATCTGCAAACTTGAGGCAGCAACAGCATCCCAGTATTTAAAGATGTTTAAAGCCGTAAGAATGAGCCAAGATAGTGGTAAGAAGAAAACATATGATTAATTTTGATCCAATGGAAGTTCCGCAAAATATTTCAAGACACCGGGCGAAATCTCAGCCGTAAGTCTTGGCCTGGCAAAATCTCATCAGAAATCCTATTTCGCCCAGTTATACAGCAACTTACCCTCCAGTAAACTAACATAGCTATGGAAAATCACCATGTTTAATGGGAAAATCCACTATTTCAATGGCCATTTTCAATAGCAAACTGTCAGTTTACCAGAGGGTATCACAAGTTCATGTCAAAGTCACCTTGTCACAGACCCATATGGTGAAATCACCTGTCATGCCCACGGAGTTGGAAGATGTCCGCATTCCTTCGCAACTCTCAGTACATTAAGTTTAGATTATGATTCCCAATCAAGATATGGTTTTGCATGGTTCCACCCGCATCTTATCCAATTCCGGTGGATGGTAAAATTTGCTTTTTGATGGCTGCTTTTCGAACAGGGCATTTAATTTGTAAGAACTGCATGTGCAGGTAGAAGCACACAATCGCTGATTACCATTCATTTCAACATCCCGCGATTTGGGGTTGTTCTGAACCTACCAGAGGCACTCCCCACTGTGACTCCTGCTTGGCCTCATCATGAAGCAAGTTGCATACAAATAGGATCCATCGCCATGTCATTCTAAATCCAAAAAATAGGATGATATTTTGGATATTATGGATATGATATTCAATCTAAATTCAATTTCAGTTAGGTGTTCAATTCGAATCCGCATGGAACTCGCGGACCATGAATTGCAGATTTCCAGACATGTCGTGGCGCGTCATTTTTCGAGGCGAGATGAGCTGTTGAAGACTCTACAGCTGGAGTATCAACGGGATGAACTCAGGCCGCTGGAAGATCCGACTGGCGAAATGTGGCTGGATGTTCCTGGTTGTCCTCTGGTAATTTAACTTATAGCTATGGAAAATCACCATTTTTGATGGGAAAAAACATATATAAGTGGCCATTTTCAATAGCTATGTTAAATTACCAGAGGGTAGTAAGTGACTTGACGTTACAGTACTTTTTGAGTGACTTGATCACTTTTTAATGTTTTGAATGACTGGTTTTTGGATGAATGGATAAGAAGTGTCTCTTTGGATGTTGTTCCATGCTTGGATTGATTGTTGAGCAATGTGCGTAATCCAATTACGATTCAAGTTAAACATACTTAAACTACCTGGAAGCCAAGGACGCTTGAAAAATGTGGCATCCAACAAAAGTTGATGGTCTTGCAAATTCTCGCCCAAAAGTCGAAGTTAGTACTTTTGTGAGCAAATCATACCCAGCAAGAATTTTGTGTGTTGTGCACCATTTGGTGGAGTTGGGTATTGCGTTTCAGCCAACAAAACGTGTGATCCTTCGTGCCCGGCAAAGACGTGAATTTGGGATGGCTGAAGATGTTGGGAGACGAACTGACAAACTTTCACCCTTCTTTGAGTTGTTCACTACAGTCGGTGGGTTTTTGTTTCAGACAACTGGGCCCCAAAAGCCGAAAGGCGATAGTCTTCAAAATGGCCGCAACAAATTATAAACTAGCGCAACTTTGAAGTTCCAGTTATGTTTTAAGTTGCGTTGGTAAATTACGATGTCATCATTGTTGATTCAATCCCCATGTTTTGACCATGGGGCGATGATTTTGATGGTTCAATCCCAAGTTTTGTTGGTCAAGTCTTAGAATGTTTGGTATAGTTAATTAAATCCGTATGTTACCAATTTTTTGCTAGTGAAGAAGATAGTTAAACTATCAAACTAACGGAAAAAAAACTACCCAAAAAATAATTAACAACGAGTGAAAATCCATGAACATCCAAAATGTTTGGTGACTTTGCCATCCCCAATTTCTGGATCCGTGGTCATCCGTGGTTCCCAGGCACTGGGCTCGCGACTTGGATGTGCTGGCGCTTCAGGAGGCGTGCATGGAACTCAGCCAGTAGTGGCAGTTTGATATGGTAAACTAACAGTTTGCTATGGAAAATCACCATTTTCAATGGTTAAACAACGGGTTAAGAATGGTTAATCATGGGATTTTATGGTTTTTACCCTCTGTTAAACTAAGAGTTTGCTATTGAAAATGGCTATATAGTGGATTTTCCCATTAATAGCTGATTTTTCATAGCTGTGTTAAATTACCAGAGGGTACATGGTTTAATATATGGTTTAAAAATGATCATAGTGGAATGGTTGTAGATTATAATTAGATTTGATTTGATATTGATAGTGGGATATAGTGAGATAGATCGGCAATTATCCCACGTACAGTCCAGGGGTCAATGATCCACCAAAACCCAGGGTTGAAACATGTTGAAATCAACATATAGATGGAGATATCGACCAACCAATTCTGGTATAATTTGGATGATCCTGAAATTGCGGGTGTATCAGGCTTCGGCAGCCGGCGATGCGAGTCGCCATGAGGATCATGATATCTTCCCTATGAGCTCTGAACCCACAAGGGGGTAACCTGAGTTATAGACTAATTTGAGTTGGTTAATCCACATATGTCCACCCATTCGTGGCCAATGAGGAAACTCCTGATCATAAGATTTTGAGCGCCCTTGTTTGCAATACTTTGCATGCGCGTTAATCGATTTATCATGGGGTATCGTGATACTATGTATCATTGGTATACCCTATACGATACCTTTGATTTGTCATGATATTCAGGCTTAAGATAAAACAACCTTTTAGAACAAACCCAATGTTTGGATCAACCCAACCATTTAGCTGATACACAACCGAATCAAGATAAACCCAATCCATAGATAGTTCTCTTAGATTTGAGCCAATTTTTAGATGATCAACACACAGATTTCAGATAATACCCATATCAAAGATGATCAACATGTTTTAAGACAAGCCTGGCCTGAAACGACCCCCCAAACAGGCGACCTGCGGGGGTGATCTCATTATCTCCAGTAACCTCACAGCGACATCAGCTCCTGGGGGTTGGTTGAAACGCCATGATTTTGGGGCCAGGTTGACGAAGCCTTACGCCGCAGCTTGGATGTAGGAACTCTGGGCAACGGAACGACATGCAAGCATTCTGGCCATTGATTGGCATGGGGAGTTTTGGGGTTGATATGATTTTAATATGTTTTAAAACAGATTTGATCACCAAATAATACCAAAGATATCAAAAGATATGCTTTGACTTGCCCATAGTTGATCACCACAAAACGAGTTTACCAAGGACGAATCTGACATAGTCCACCACAAAATCGGGATCGAAGCGGTCCATGCATTTGCCATAATCATCCATGAACCAGGGTTAACTTGCTTGTAAACGCGCAGTGTGGGGGTCACCTTAAATGTCTCAAAGGAAATATATACGTGTATAATATATATATATACACATAATGTAATATCATATAAGATATGATACATATTTATTTGCATATGTATACACACGATTTTGATGCAGTAGACGCAACTAGACTGTTGTTGTGGTTGTTTTTATGACCTCACCACGGGTCACCACTCCAACGATCTCCAGGAGATGCCCAAGCTGCACATCGTTGGGCCACCAAGCTCCAAGGGTATTTTTATTGGGGACGGTGGGTCCCCAGGGACGTTGGAGAGGTGGTTGCAATGGCCATGTTATGATGGGTATAATGTTGGTACAATCATAAACCATCCCCAGTTTCACCATAAATAGCTGGGATTTCAACCATTCCCAAATGGGTGGTTTTTGGCATTGTTTTACCCACACTACTGTAGTTGTTGTACAGGTGGTATATCTACCACCGTGCTTAGGATTATCAAGGACTATTTAGGCTATTTTACCATCAATTAGTGGCAATAGAATAAACTGACATGGGCAGACTCACTGGATGGCTCAAGCATTCCCGATTGGGGCTTTAGGCAGCAAAACATGGGGATTTGACTATCATGGAAAACAGTAGACATAGGTTACTCTAATACAACTTTTCTACCATAAATGGGAGGGTACTGTACTTCATGGACGCAGCGGTTTGGATTCCACCTGCTATCCACGACCACGGAGACCACAGCCTGGGACGGAGGCAATCCTGGGGTTGCTTTCCTATGCACTTGCTATTCCACTCAAATTTGAGAAAGCCACTGGGATGTGTGTCATTCGTTCAATGGCCTCTTCAAGCAGACCGAACCGCCAACACAAGGGGCTGTTTTTGGTCAATATTGTTGGGGCTGGTGGTGAAAGACATAGACAAAGGGATAATGAGCAGAAACATCGGGAGATCAGCAAGACATGATGGGACATCAGATCTTTTTGAACGAACCCATGGGGAAAGTGACATTTATTGTTCAGCTAAGTTTAGGTGGAGGGTTTCCTGTGGAAAAGGTACTGGGTGCCTTTTTGCGGTGATCCCAGATGAGCAATAGTTAAGCGAACTATTTGAGCAGAGGCAAGCTTGCAATTGTGGGTCACATTTTTGGTTTGTGCCAGTTTGCAGAAATATAATCATACATATATAGAGCCACACAATTCCAAAATGATCCAAAAAAAAACACCAATGCCAATAATCATCATAAACGTCCATAATTGATGATAAGTGAATGTTATTGAATCCACAACCCCCCATGAAAAACCCATGAAATGCTATCAACATCCCATAAAACAAATCCCATGAACATAAAAAAAAACTGTGGCAAACATTACCTTCTGCTTATTTCACATAGCTTGTGGACAATCGCCATTTTGAATAGGTAAATCAGAAATCATCCATAAATGGGCCATGGTTTCCATAGAAAATTGTAACAAATAACCAGAGGGTCAACTATGGTTATTAACTATGGTTATTGACTATTATGACTATTGATATTATAACTATTGATATTTGATAAATATGGTTATTAACTATTGATATTATAACTATTGATATTTCATTACTATATAGTTATAAACTATTGATATTTAACTATTGATATTTAGCGATTGATATGCAACTATTGATATTTAGCTATTGATATTTAACTATTGATATTTAACTATTGATTTTGGCATATTGCCAACTATTGAATTTGGTTAAATTCACTCCACCTCCGCTTCGCCGTCGTGCCCAGGTCGAGAGTGCTCGGCACGTGGACGGCCGCGGACAGCTGGTGGACTCCAGCTGCGCCACGCTGCTGACGGAGACGGAGAACGACTTCTCCGTGCTGAGTGCCGTGGGACGTGGGGACGGGACGTTGGGATGTTGGGGTGACGTTGGGAACGATGAAAGCCATTATTAAAGAACCATGGCTATTAAAAAAGCCATGGCTTTCTAAAGCCCATATTAAAATTGATTAAAGACCCATGGGTTACATCATTTCATGAAAGATTGATGTAACCATAGGTTATCAAAGAAAACTATGCTATGTTACGCTAATATTGAACCGTGCTACCTGGTTGAATGATGATTGTAATGACCCATAGTAGCCCAGAAGAGAGAGTTACTGTAAGTGGTGATCGAAACTGGGTGATACCCTCTTTCAAGTGAGTATAGATCACGGGTCATGATTCACTTGCGGTCACCAGTTCACTAATACTAATACTAACTTCATCCATTGAAGCTGGGTGGCATGGGAAACAATTTGAGCCATTTGTGGATGCTGCTAGTACAGAAGGGATATACAGGATAATAGCACCCAGTATCTAACCAGCTATAATACAGGGATTTGCTACTACAAGCTTCATCAGTCAACTATAATTAGTAGGGATAGCGGACACTACCGACTTATTAGAATGTTCCATGATGGGTTTCCGTTCAGGGAGACCATTAATCAACAATACCCCTGTTGGTCAATGGTGGTTCACATCCTCATTGGTTTGTTACAATATGTCACAATCCATATTCCCAATTTGTTGGGTGACTTCAAATAGTCTTTGCAAAAACTGGTAACGGTATATTCCCTGAAAACTCATATATGTAACATGTAGACGTACCAGCCTCATTGATGGCATGGGCTTGTTGTAGACCCAATTCTATCAACCCAATTTTGGCGTATGGTTTAAAGCACCCCGAAAATTTGGGACAGTGTCTCATTGAGTGCAAGCCACACTGATCACAGGATTGATGCATTAAAAAGAAACAGGTGTTATTATTAGTAGGTTGTTCGGACAAAGCAGTTGGAACAGTGCATTTTGATCTACTTCCTTGTGTCGCGCAGGGAAAGCCCATTGCCAGCTGCGAGTTCCGCTCAGCCATGGGAAGAAACTTGGATGAATCTCACCAAGGGTCGGGCAAGTGTGTAGGGATTTTTGGTAAAGCCTTGGGTCGGTAGTTTAATACAACTTGATTCTTGGCCATTCATGGGATATTTAAACGTGCAGGTGTTTAACATTTTCCAGTTGTGATGCTTTTGTCGAGAACTCCCACAGGGTGTCCAGCAAGATTCACCACCACAAGCATCGTGAATGATCACGGTGGGCCTTGCGTTTCTTCCTCGGCAGAGCTTTCGGAGACAAAAATTTGAACTTCGAACCAGGGCCGGTTAAATAACAAACTCACAACATTCACTGAAGATTCACCGAAGATGGCATGCGTTGTTACAACATCTGGACAAGAAGGATTCAAAGTCTTGTGGAAGCACAGCTAGGACCCCAGGCTGCTGATGAACAAACATCTGGAGGACCGGTGCCTGTAGAGTTCACCTTGCAAAGGCCACAAAATCTGAGCCCGTGCAGGGTTGAAAGGTTGTTTTGCCATCAAACATCCATAGGGACGTCTAATGGTTATTTGATGGCGGTTATATGATGTTATAAGATGTTACATTGTAGTTTATCCATTTTGATTGCCCCGCTTTGCATTTCAAAACTTAATCCTAGTGGAAGTTCATCAAGCATTCCGCTCTGCCAAGGAGGGGGCAGTTTGCGGAACGCGACCACTGCGGGGTCTTGTTGCGAGGGCGCAGCTTTCAATTGGTGCCCTGGTCACAGCAACCAGGATTGATGAGCGTAGAACATCATAGAACCATTTGCCAAGCAACAGAAAAACTTGACTCAATGGGACATATTCATATTAATCCCTTCCCCCCAACACTAACCCCCCCCAACACTAACCCCCCCCAAATACCAAAAACTAGGGTCCATCTCCAATTTTGGAAAATTTGTGGTTGGCCAATTTGACTTTTAATGGATCCCCTTTAGAAAACAATTTAAAAATAAAGCTACCATTTGTGGGTTTCACCCCCTAATAATAAGAACTAGTCAACCCCGAGGTGTTTAATATTAGGGTCCGCCTTGAAATCCTTTTTTTTTTGCAACGCATTAATTGCGTTTTAAAAATACTTTTAACTGATTTTGAAATCCAAAAAAATAGCTTTTTGTATTAAGATCCGAAATTTAGTATTAGGGTCCCCTAGTACTAGTGATTCCAGCTAGCCAGGTGAATCACTTTAGGGTCCCCTTCCCCAACAAGGTGGTGCCCCAGTTCGTTCGCTAACTTGGTTTATTTCCCTCACATATAGCTGTTTTTCTGGCAGATACATCCAACATCATCTACATAATTAGTTTGAATGGGATTTAGAAACCAACGTATAGATGCGGGGCACCACCACCACCTTGCACCTTTGTTTAAGGTGAATCATCCACCAAGAGAAAGCTATCTGGAATTCTTTTCCTGGTTCCATGTCAGACTTTTCAGGGTTGCACTTGCATAAACTTGGTAGATTCTACTGGCCCTACTTTGACTTGAGTGGAGTCAACTGGCGGTGCCGAACTACTAAGAAACGTATAGATTTGCCATGGTTTCTGGCATGGGAGGAAGTCATGGGCTCAGGATATCCAAAATCATGCTTTATACACTTAAAGTCATGTAATTTAACATAGCTATTGAAAATGACCATTTATAGTTGATGTTCCCATTAAAAATGGTGATTTTCCATAGCAAACTGTTGGTTTAAAGGTAAGATCATCTGGTTTTGACTCCCGCAATGCCCTCCAAAAACTCCATGGAGGTCGCGGCTCTCAGATATTGATCAAACTTCGGTCGCGTCACGGCTATCCGGTGGTGCGGGTTTCAGACCAACTCGGAGGCCACGTTCGTCAACAGATTTCATTTCATCGACTGGCTTCAGATTAAGCACTTGGACTTCACGCCTTTGACTGGCCTGCTGTGGGACGAGGCATGCGTCTCCAGCATGTCCGTAGACGAAGGTGCTGTACCTGACGCCATTCTGCTTCAGGTTCCGGCCATGGTGAAAGCCCAGGCTGTCGCTGGGTTCGGTCTGTCCTTTGTTCAAGATTCCAGCATGCAGTGGTGTGGTGATTCAAAAGGTGGGATATGATATAGATATAGATATATATATATATATATTTATAAACTTCCTTGTTGTATATATATATATATTTATAGTGATATTCAATATTAATTCAATCGGGAAGCAAGCACTGATGCACCATCGGATTTTGAGGTTTACGCTTTGCATGGCTCATCATTTCTCCATGCGTGGGGTGCAGGTCCGCAATCTTCGACATTGGGAGCTTCTTGATTGGTATGCTGAGAGAAGCATGTAAAGATAGTACGTTTGTGTGTTTAGCACGTCTTCAGAAGCCGTTGTGATCAACGTATGACTGCGCTTGTGACAAGAGCCACCAACACATGAAGACGTCATTGGAAGACACAAACCTACTAGCGGACTTGGAGCACGCCCGCGCAATCCGGTGCCGCAACACTGATGGCTTCATTCCTCGTCCGACTCCGATGGGATTCATGTTCATCCCAACCCAACCCCCCTGATATTTAACAGCCCCCAGAAACCATGGTAAAAAGCCGGGAAGAAAAACACATCATATTTGGGACCATGCGATGACAGTGTTTCATATGAACAGGGGATGGCTACAACCCACTATAACCATCTCTAAATATCTACCACCATCCATAACAATAACCCAGATATACAACATGTAATTGACCCACGTTAAGTAAGAGATAGCTGGTGTATTTCATATGGTTACCCACGGATCCCCATGGCCATTCCGCAGCCCGTGACTTGGTCACCGCCGGCGAGGCGCTTTGCTCCGTGCATTTGCACCCGCCCAGTGCGGCCGAGGCGGATGACTGAAATGGGCTGAAATGGGTTGAATCCTCCAAGTATCATGGGTTGAATCCTCTAATGGGATATACCCTCTGGTGAACTAACATAACTATGGAAAATCACAATTTTTCATGGGAAAATCCACTATTTCAATGGCCATTTTCAATGGCTATGTTAGTTTACCAGAGGGTAATAGGATATAGCCCCTAATTGATAGGTTTAAACTTGGGATTTAATTGGAATATGACGGGATAGAAGGATTTCATGGGATTCATGGTGATTCAGGCTTCAAAAATTGCTGGTTCCTATTGGTTTGGGCGGAGACATGAAGCTGACCGAAGCTGGGTAAAGGGGATTCACCAACAATGTTGGCGTCGCAACGATGTCGCCACTGTTGAGCTGCACATCGCTCCACTTTTTCCGGGTGATGTGGTGGTTTCCCGATCACAGATCAAAATTACAGCAATTGATATACTGCAACAGGTGAATAGATCAATGCCAATCACAGATGGTAGTTCATCTTGTTTTTGTTCTCTCCGTTTTGGAATTAGTGTATAATTTGCCTAGATGTGTGTTTTCTAGGTTTTCATGCAGAAAATGCAGATGTTCATAGATGTTCCTTTCTTCCCAGCATGTTGTTTCAGGCTGGCTACTTGGAGTACTTGGCGCCTTTGAAAGAGATGATGCTCTCAGACTTGCACAGATCTTGCGCGGATGTTGATTTGGTGGTGAGTTTGAGCCAGTTTGAGCCAGTTTGAGCAACAAGAAGTGGAGAGTGAGTTGGTATAATGTATGGTAGAAGCACCAAATCGTGAATCGTGAACAATTTCCGGGGATATGGATGGATATGGTTGGTTGGTGGATGTTGGTTTGGGTCAATGATTGAACATTTGCATCCCTACGTTGGGTGATTTTCGGCCAATCATTGTCAAATACGTTTTTCACAGACGTTTTTTCAGCCACTAACCTCAACGGCAAAAGGAAGTGGACTCAGAAATGTGGGAAAACATATTCTAGACTTTCACTCTCCCTATAGATTTAACATAGTACACAAAAAATGTTTGATCAGAAACACCATTTTCCAGACCCAATTGTTGGGACCCATGTTAAATGTAGAGGTGTAACTGTATCGGGTAACTTTGTAATATGATTTGACTCATCGCCAATCGTGTTGATTCCCCATAGAGTATGTCAGGACATTTGACAACACCCCCCAACTCATCATGTCCAAAATCAGATAAAATATGATTCCGAAACTGTTTCTTATCAGTTCTAAGTCCTCACCTTTTTTTGAGAGCTTGTTGTTCCTGGCTGTGTTTCGTGGCAAGGACCTCCCTGGTTGCCGACCTGCCCGACGTGCACTTGGCGTTGCTGGGAGATTGGAACTGCTCTGCTGAGCAACTGAGGCAGCTGACAGAAGCGGTCCTTGGGCTGGACTGTGCGCGATGTTATTTGGAGGTTTCCTAAGTCATAGGGGTACCCCCAAATCATCCATTTATAGATGGGACTTTCCATTCTAAACCATCCATTTTTGGGTACCCCCATTTTAGGAAACCCCCATTTTCTGGTTGTTGGCTTTGAGCGTTAGACATGGGATGATGAGCCCTCAATGGTCCATCGCACATGTTTCGCAGAGAGTGAAACCGTCAACCAGAACCTGGTCTTATTGTTTTCTTTCCCATGAAAAAACCGGGGATTTAACCCACAGAAATTGGAATTTTAATCATTACTAATTAAATGATTTAATTTAGTGCTTTAATATTGTTCATCTTCTGCTACAACACGGGGCCACTATTAGATAGCCAACTGGGTGAATAACTACAATAACTAGGGTTTGTGGTGGATATATCTAACTCCCAAACAGGGAGAAACATATTTCCAGGATGGTTGTTTGAGGACAATTTCCACGAGAAGTTCCAGGTGCCCAAACTGTTCAACATGTTTCTTGATTGCTATACATATGGAGGTTTCCTAAGTCATAATAGGGGTACCTCCAAATCATCCATTTTTGTGTGGGATTTTCCATTCTAAACCATCCATTTTTGGGTACCCCTATTTTAGGAAACCCCCATATCATAATCTCCCAATTCGATCAATTGGCATCAGCCCAGCATTGCTCAGCTGATAGCTAGAACTGGGAGTTCTTCGTCAAAACCCCATGCTATAAACCTTCTCATTAACCAACACATTAACCAACAACGAATGGCGCTTCAGGGGATGGTGTTTATTGTTGGGTTTTCCACCTTGACGTTGCCAAATGGGCAACCACAAAAACTATGGCAGTAGGAAGTATGCATGTAAGGAAGAAACATGTCGTAAGCGATGGGACTCTCCCAAATTTGATGCTTTCCTTTTTGTGAACCTTGACTTTCACAGATTGCTCAAATGGTTGATGTCCAAGTATTTCGAGACTATTTCAACAGTCATATCGACTTTAAGACCGGTGGTTTCCAATCGTTTCAAGACGGAATGTGGTGTGGTACATTCCAGTTTTTTAACGCTTGCAGACTGCATGAGTCTCCGAAGCAATATGAAGCAATAAAAAAAGGCTCCCATCAAACAGGCTTGCTCCGACGAATCATAGGTAAACGATAGCCACAAGCTCACAAGTTGGCGCCCCCCCCCCGGTTGCAAGTGTTTCTTTTTGATTCTTTTTGCCCATTTGATTATACTTTCAGCGTAACTCCGTTAAACTCTAGTTAACTTCCTTGTGAACCAACTTAGCAAAGTAAGGGGCACCACTAAATCACATAAAAGCCCCGTGAAATCCCCTTAAATCCCTCTAAATGAAAACATAATCAACAACATCCCATGAACCCCCTAACCTCCCTTACATTAAATCCCAAGTATATAAATTCCACTAAATCCCATGAAATCCCATCATAATCATCATATTTGCTTTCAAATCCCCAATGATCTTCGTGCCACCAGCCATCCCGTCCCGAGGACGACTTCTGGCGCTCCTTCCAAGCCGTGACAGCTGCGGGGCCAACAGCCTTCGAAACTAACCCCTGCAACTCGGCTTGGCGATGACCAAAGCGCGGTTGTGGAGTGTGGTGTTTACCCCAACAAAAATTGACAATAAAGGGGGAATCAACTATCCAGTGGTAGTATGGTTTAGTAAGAATAAAAATGGAAATAAAAATGGGGATAATTGATTATAGATGGGTTCTCTTCAAACTACATCTGGATGAATTGGCATTTATTTATGGTCATGGTCTACCAAACATATAGGAAAACCGACTGTTCAATGGGAATATAACTAATTGGTAGGTCTTGGGATTTCCAAAGTGTATAACTATCATGTGATTTGGAGGGTGAACTGAGCTGGGGGTTTCTACATTCCCTATTTTGCTTTGGGAGCCAGTTGGAAAAAGACGGATTGAGTTTCCCGACCACATGGTTCGTCAAACTAATCAAACATCATGTGGGTAAACTGGGAATATCTTCAGACACAATTATTAGGGACATAATGGGATTACATGTGATTACTAAATGGTTTTCATTTGAGGCGATTTACTGTAGGGTGATTCAGGGGATTTAGCCTGCAACAACTTGCGGATACAGCTCATACAAGTGGATAAACCAACTGGTGAAGGGTAGCTTACTTTGGGGTGCAGTTGAGGTCATAAATGGATATAAGCATTGCATTTAATCCTCCATAAGTTGGGGTAACACCGCGGTTATATATATCCACCTTAAACTGGAATTGCACTTCTAAGTAGTACAGCATATTATTTTACCCTGCATGGGGATATGTACTGCACATCTACCAAGCAGGTAAGACACACATATGGTTTGTATTTAAGATTGGCCATGGTATAGGACTCCCCTCTGGCAAATTAACTTAGACGTGGAATACCCAGGAAAAAAAGCCGAGGAACATGATCAAAAAACAGGTAGGTTTTTCATAAATCTTAATTCATTGGTTTGATCATGCTGCTCTGATCATCATCAACCAGTGATGTTATCATTGCTATGTTCAAGTAATGGTCTGGCACGTTCGTGATCATGATGGGGCTTACTGGTATAGCTGATGGGGTTTGACTGAAAATGGGGGTCGAGAAAACATGGATCCCCATTTTTTGACGGCCATAAATGAGGGCATCCCCTTAGACAACCCAAGCCGAAGCTCGAAAGATCCTGCTGGTAAAAAATGGGCCACTTTGCAGGTTGAGATTTGCCTGAAAGATCCTGGAAGATTGATGTTACCTTGCCGCTAATTATGTTTTGTGTCTTCCTCTAAAGAGATAGTCGACTCCTCTCACATGTTTATTTGAATATGCTGATGAATTGCACCACTTTTTGTCGGTTACAGTAAGCTATGACAAGGTGTTTGCTGTTTGGCTTCCCCATGAGGAGCACTGCCCTGTGCAGTTGCAAGGTGCTTCCGGCGACTTCATGCTGTACCGAGGGCCCATGCAGGGTGGTGCCTCCGCAACGCGTTGTGCGGGGCGGTTTTTTGGACGGTGCTGAAGTTCCCAGATGTGTGATGATTTCGGTGCATGCATATATGTTTTCAGAAAATGTCTAAATGATATCATCATCCCTGAAGTAGACATGGAGTTTTCAAACATATTCCCCATGTTAGCGAGGATCTTTGAAAATGACCATATTCAATCTACTCCAGGATGACTATACACAAACGAACACCGTGACACGTAGATCATTTTCAGTAATCTTCTTAGAAATCGGAGGACGCGAATCCCAAGGTCCCCCCCAAAAAAGGGATCTAATAAGCTTCGTTGACTAGGGTTGGTTGGGGGGTAGAAGGGGTACAAGCCCTGTCTTGTTTGATCGGGGAGGTACCTGTGGTGGCGAAACTATCGTTGTCCAAGATATTGATAGAATCCTCATGAACTCTCCAACACCAAACACATTTTGTGCAATCAGAGGTTTTTTTTCTGCAAAATCGGTGCATTCAATTCTGAAATCAATCTGATGACCTTAGAGACCCTTCTATTCGGCATATGGCTT
Source organism: Symbiodinium sp. clade C Y103 (assembly GCA_003297045.1). Lineage (NCBI taxonomy): Eukaryota > Dinophyceae > Suessiales > Symbiodiniaceae > Cladocopium > Cladocopium sp. clade C. The sequence goes on from BGPT01000202.1 coordinate 191,756, forward strand.
ACTGTAAGTCCATTTGACTCCCATTTGTGCATTGTTTTCGTACTGGAAATGCCTTGTTCATCTTGAAAAGAAAACAATACTGTAATTTGTGGTGTTGCTGCTGTAAAGGTTGCCATCTACTAGCACATGTTAGATTAGATTCTATAACCCTCGTATATCTTCGTATTATATATATAATATTGATACATATTATCATCCTGAAGTAGACAGAATATGGATTTTTCAAACATCTTTTCGCGTTGGCTTTCGACATTTCCACATTCTATCTACTTCAGGGTGATTATCTTTACACACACATAAATATAAATAAATAAATAAATAAACAAATAAATAAATAAGTGATGAATAAATAAATACATCAATATGTATTATATATATATATATACACATGATCCATGGTATAACATGGTTAGACGTACCCAAAAAAATCCGGGTGGTTTCCGCTCCAATTCCAGGTCACCTGACATGGCGCGTGGCGGAACGTGCGGACGGCGCGGACGGCCACAGCGACTTCGACGCTTTCCGGGAGTTTGGGCGTGGGGCCGCTGGGTTACACGCAACTGGCTGGGAAGGGAAGGGAAGGATCGCAGGACAATTTCAAAAAATCAACCATGTGGATTTCTCCAGCAAAACTGGTGATGAAATTGCAAATTTGTTGGGCTGTAATGGGGGTTCAACTAACAACAACTGGGATTTAATGAGGTTGAATGATTACTTAATGGGATCCCAATGGGAACTTAGTGGCAGGACCAAGTTATTTTGTGCGGATCTTACTGGCAAAACTTGTGAGGCAAGGAGACCAGCAATTGTTTCCGGAAGTAAGTAAGAGCCTGTAAGGTACCATCAGAAGGAAGAGGGAAATAGCAGATTCCGATGGTTGAACATGTTTGAAATTGTATATTGCATCACCACTTGTTTCCGTCATAATCCCATTAAGCACATTCATGCATGTCCTATAGTACAGTAAATCCACTATTCCTACTACAGTGAACATCAGTGAACCCTATGAAATCCCATGAAATCGTATTAACTCTCATTCTAAAGTCCTATATCAAATCTTGACATGATTTTTTTGTAAATCTTAAGAAATCATATCTTTACCAAGGAGAAAAAGAATCATGTCGACTGCTGAAAATCCCCATGTTTCGACCCTCGCCATTCCCCAGGTTCTGGCCGACAGCTGTGCGCGTCTGCCATGGCTCCGCGCTGCCAGCAGCGCAGGGGCGGCGCGGAAGCAGCTGCGGAGGGTGGAGATGGAGCTGCAGGTGCAGGGTGCTGAAAAATCGTGGTTTCAATCATATAGGAAAATATGGTAAACTGGGAGTTGGACCATGAAACGTTGTGTTTTTTTTGATGGTCTGAAACAGGGATTTAGCCATGAACATGTGGGAAAACATGATAAACTTGGGAGTTTCACCATCGAAACATGTGGAAAACATGGATTTATGGGATATACATGAAAATTATCTGGGGGATATTATAGAAGAATAAGAGTTTCAAATTGAACGATTATATCATATTTGAATATATTTGACAAATATTATTTTTGGACAGATCTCAACATCAAGAATAGGATGTGACCACGCAACGAGTCCGGTTCATTTGACCAAGAGAGATGAATTTTGGTCCCCCTACACGGATGATTCCACAGGGTTTCCGCTGGCTTTGTTCACTGAATCATAGTTAAAATCACAGTTATTCTTTTCCATAGATGCCCTTTTCCCACTGGTTGGTTTGTTAATAGAGGGTTCCCCCCATGAAAACCAGCAGTTCAGTAGAGTATGAAAAACCATGTATACCAAACTGGCTCTGAAGTATGCTTCCATATTCTTTCTAAAATGATCATGTTGTTCTTTTCTGACTGGTTGGTTGATAAATCCAAGGGTTCCCCCGCCCCATTTTTCACCAGAACAAGTGATCCAAACATCCAAACAGACCCGACCCACCAGGGCCCATCGTTAGTAAATCTCCCCGCCAGAAAACCACAAAGTTTTTTTTTGTTAGATACTAATCCAAGAATGGGTTCGCGAGTTTATACCTAATCATATTCATACTAATATATACCAATCATCATGGGTTGATAACCAGGCCAACCATCAACATATTGAATAGTCATCATGGATCATCGACAATTGGGAATCAAAATTGGTTCAGAACAAATATCAACCATCAACCTGTAAACTTAAAATAACATTTGATAACAATCACATCTAATATTGATAAGCATTATCATAGACCGTCATAGACATTTAACCATCATGATGAACGTATGATAAGAATCATATCAACCTGTCACAGCCACATCAACCATCAACCATCATAACACCTCGACGGGATCCGCTTCTGAGGGGCTACTGCCGACTCGAGAGACCAATCTTCAAGTGGCGCAGGCCGGGCAGGCACATGCCATGTGAAGAGGAGTGCTGTAAGCACCGAAATATGGAGGTTTCCTAAGTCATGGGGGTGCCTCCATATCATCCAAAATTAGACTATTCTATACTATTCTAATATTAAAACCATATGGTTTTGGGGATCCCCCATTTTAAGAAACCCCAATATAGGTCCATAGGTTTGACCATTTGAACAAGTTTGATTTAGCATGTGAAAACATGGTGAAATAAAATCCCTCAAAAGCATCAAATCCCATCAGATTTGAACCATCAGGACGTTTCACCATGTCATGAAAACCCGCGATTTGACCAAGGGTATTCCGATGGTGACTTTCCCCAAGGAATCAGGCTCTGGCTGGAGTTGTTCATCGGGAGAATCGTCGGATATTCATATGAGAATAACGGGATACTGCTGGGATAATGGTAGGATGATAGTCGGATATTAATGGATATATCATTATCCTCTGGCAATCAGTCACTGAAATGGAAAATCCATGAACATCCCCTAGAACTGGAGGTTGCCACTGGAAAATCATCTATAATCTATAACTTGTGCACTTTCCAGCAAGACATGTTTGACTACCAGAGGTTAACCATAATTAACCCCATGACCGGACCTTGCATGTCCTCATTGTGTGTGGGGGTGACCCTGAGATAAGCATCATAACCATCATTGTGTCGTTTGATTTTCTAAGAATACTTGATCATCAATTTCTTCTTGAATTCAGTTTAATTGGAAATTGTTTAGTATCGAACATGACCAACACCTGGTTAAACACACAGGACACAGTGCCTCCCAGTCACCAGTTACTTTAACACCCCCCATCAACTGATCATATCTACCATAGACACTTATGGTTAACAACAAGCCAACATTGCTATCAAAATCAGCTTCATATCGGTTTATAGATTCCATAATCAGTAAATTTCCCATTTGTTGCAAACAAATCCTTATATTGTTGTTTCTTAACCAGCCAATTTTGGCGGTTTTTTTTCTACTCCAATGGGCCAGCCCAGACCATTGGAGTGGATTTCGCGACTGCTGCTCCTCGCAGTCGAAAACCGCATCGTCCCAATGCGCCGGTGCGCAAGGTGCGGCCGAGCATGTGGAAATGGTGAATTTGGGGATGGTTTATGGCGAGCTTACCAAAAAGTAGGGAGAAAAAACGGGAAACATCTACAGAGTCAATAAAGATAAAACTAACGATTTGGCCGACGGAAAAATTGAACTTCGAAAATAACATCGATTTAACCAAGAAACATAGGAGATCAAGTCAAGAATAATGGGGATATAGCTCGAATATAGCGTATTGGATAGTCGAACGGCAATTGAGCAGTGTTCAAAGGCCCTTGTTGGTTATTATAGGAGATGATACGCCCCAATATATATAGCGGATTTTCAGAATCCATCATTGGAAATACTGTCAACCAACCAATAAGGAACGACAAAGAATTCGAAAACTGCTCAATTAGCATGTAGTATCCTAAGCTAGATTGAAAATTGATGGGTTTCCCCTGGAAATTATCTACACATGATATTTTACCTCTACTGGAGGGCATCCACCAAGCCCAACTGTTGGACGAAGGTTAAGTTGTACTATCTATATTGATTCAAGTAGTGAAGTCATGAGGTTTGTCCAACAACCAGATGGATAGCGTATGAGCTGTGCCATGTTAATGATCGTGTATGAGCCTAAACCAGCCAAGCATTTTTCCTCAGAGTATCCAAGATTGGCCATTTGTTCCCATGATGTTTAGTTTGTCCGGGGGCATTTCAAGTACCTGAACTTGGAGATGCCTGACATTTGCAAGGTCTAATGGGAGGTTTTATCCTATGTTTGTCGTTGAACATGGGGTGCAACCTGATTGACCAATACTGATATGCAACGATGGTCACATTTGCCACCATTTTTTGCTGGTCAAGATCCCATTTTTACTTGGGAAAGCATTTGCTATATTTCCCAGCAAAATTTCAGGGTTGGTCACGATTCTGAAAACTATTGTTTCATGTTGGGTGCTGTGCCCCCTGGGAATCGAATCACATCCTTTTCGGATTGGAATTCTGGCTTCACCCAATTCGATTCAATCCCGAATTGTATCAGTTTTCAGCTCCCCATCTTTGGTTTGGTAAATCCAACACGTTGTTTTGCTTATCAATCTCCATCATCGCAGTCCACAGTACCTGTTTGGGCGTTTTCCAACTGTTGCAACATTTTCTGCCGCCCCGAATCGTACATGGTTCAGGCATTATCAGGCAATTAAGCCCAAAACTCAAATCTAATCTTGCAACTGGGGTTCTGCAGGAACAAGAATTGGTCAAGCGAATCATCAAGGGAAGCTTTTCAGGAATAACATGATCAACATGCGGCCGAAAAACAGGAGGCCCGTGCAAAGGCTCCGGAGGCCCTGGCAAAAACAAAGGCCTCAGCACAAGCTGCAGCGCGTGATCCCGCGTGCATCACCATTGCCGTGTCTTGGATCCTCCAGCAGCCCCTTGCGAACACGGCCGGTGCATAGTGCACACTTTCATGCTATCGTGGGTTGAAAAAAGCTGAACCCTGATGATTTCAGGCCGAATGCAATTACAGTCGTATCACCTGATGTTTTTGTTCTCCACAAACTCTGCAAAACGGAGCTAGCCAGGACTCTCAGCACTATCTCCCATCATGAGGATGGTTGTTTTGTTAGTGCATGATTCATGATAGTGCATGCACTTGCAGGCCATTTCCATGCTGTATTCTTGATCTCTAGGGAAGGGAGCACTTGGTGCGCCAAACATGTCCATAAAACCATGGGTAAATATGGGTAATAAATACTGAAATGGAGAAGTAAAAACCATGGTTTCCTGGAGGTTTCCCCAACAAAACCAATCCATTGATTATTGGTTGCATCCCAAATTGTTTTATAGTTCCCCACCTCCCAGGTGAGGGTCAGACTTTAACATGGCCCACGCCTGGGATGTCAGAATAGAATGCCAGATAGAATGTCAGATAGAATGCCCGAATATGTGCCATATATACTTCCAGATGATATGTCATAAAGACTATGTCAGAATAGTCAAAGAAAGTAGTGATTTTGTTCATCTTCTATGATATTCCCACTGCTTTCCCTTAGGATGGTTCGTGGCATATACCCAAAACCAAGTCTTGAAATCAGCTATCTTCTGGCAATCAAACATGACAATGGACAGTTCCATCTATTTCCAGGGCATTTTACCATTCAAACTTCCATTTCGTTCGGGGATTTCCCGGCCATGCAGGAGGTTCTGCAGGAGCTTTTGGCCGAGACCTCTGAGATCACGGCTAAGCTGGACGGTCGTTTTTGGGCTATGGTGCGGGCTTAAAACTGGTAGGTGGAAACTATGTATTTGGAGGTCGGTATTATTACGGATATAGTTTAGATGAATGAAGTTATATAGATAGATAGATAGATAGATAGATAGATAGATAGATAGATAGATAGATAGATAGATAGATATATATATATATATATGTATATATATATATATATGTATATATATATATTGAATATCTGTGCAATATCATTCATATCACCCTGGAAACATTGTATTTTGATACCGAAAAACTTGGGACTTAAGCGGTAAGTGTTATGCTCAAATTCAAACTTGATAGAGGTTGTTCTTATGTAATTAAGATCTTATGTATATTTATATAGTTATGTGGTACGGCCAACAGAAAAGGGATTTCAACTTGTATATCTGGTGATATGATGGGATAGAATGGGGTTCGAAAGGGTAAAAACTCCGAAAATTTGGCTAGGGAGGCAGTCATGAAAAAGAGATGTTTGAACCAAAAAGACATGTTGATTTAACCAACAAGAATGGCAATTTAACCAAGAACAATGAAAATTCCAAAGCGCCGGTCACAAAAATAACGCCAGAAAATGATTGCATGAATGCGATTGGTTCATAATTATTGTTGTTAGTATACCTTTTGTTATTGTCCTGTTGTTGAATAATGATGAGTACTGAATGGTGTCAATGTTGTTTTATTGTGTTTCCATTATCCGTCTTTCATGCCAATTTCCAAATCCACCATTAATGCTATAAGATGTTCCATCATTCGTGCTATTGAAATGTTCCATCATTAATGCTATTAAGATTAAGGTATATTAAGGTTCGTTCCAGTATGACTCCATTGATACACCCTTTTTAAGTCCATCATCATTATTGTTATCATTCGATGATGCTGATGCTGATGCTGATGATGATGATGATGATGATGATGATGATGATTATATGTTTATTCATGATCATTACAAGGTCCGCCCCCAGCTATAAGTTGGTTTAGAACCCCCCCATGAACTATCAACTAAGGTTGTCTCTACCAAATAAACATAGTTGCCCACCCATGTGTGTGTGTGTGTGGGTGAGCTCAACCAACTTAGCCACCGAAACTGGGGGCCCCAGCCTGTATCTTCTCGGCCATGTCGAGTTTGACCCCACCATAGATGTTCTTTTTCCATTGGTTGGTTGATGAATAGAGGGGTTAAACGCAGTACTCGTAACAACCAAGAGGTAAATCATGATATTTGGTAATTATGCCAAACCGACCCGTCTATTTTTTCTAGTGAATTGAAAGATATTAAAAGTTCAAAGTGCACTATTGGACCTCACTTTTGTATACTTTTGTCGGATCCTTTTGGTAAGTCCTCCAAGCCACTTCAGGAGCAACACCACCAGCGACTATTGTTTCATTTAGGCGCGGCATCTTGCCAGGTGATGCCTTCCCAATGATGAGGTGACTGGTGGTTGATAAGCCCCATGAATACTACGGTTTTACGTATCATAGATATATGATATAGGGTTTATGATACTATAGATTTATATAAAATATAGATTTATATGTAGATTTACAGTGTATATATGTATATAGTATCTATATATTATATGTTGGTGCTACAAATGTGTTCTATTTGTAGCACTGTAGCCCTATGTATCCTAAACCCATCCAAATTGGAGTTACGCTCACCAACTGAGCGAACGAACTGGAGCATCATCGCCGTTACTGGCTTCCCCCTGACAACTTGTGGAACACCAAACTGAAGATATCCAAAAACAACTCGTTTTCATGGTTTTCATGCGCCTCATTTCTTTGAATTCCATTTGTTTCTTGGTATACAGTGAATTCTCTAGTCACTCGTCTTCTCCTTTAATGTTCTCATTGCTCATTGAATACCCATGCCCTGTGTTGTTCTAGACAACCAATCCCGCAGATAGACTTTGCATTTTGAGCAATCGATCAAGAAACCATCTTCATTCGAGTATGTCCCAGTACATCCCATTATCCCATGATGATCTCATTAATTATGTCCCATTTTTGTCCCATCATTATCCTATGATGATTCCATTATATCCTTTCTGTGCATCCATATTAACATCCCCTCTTGCTGCTAAAATTTTATGGTCTTTACCTTTCTTTACGCATGCCCCACCGCATTGGCTCTGTTAGTTGATCCCAGTGTTTGTTGGTTTAACCTCCATAAATATCCCTGCAATATCTCATCAAATCTTACCACATCCTGATGAAATCCCAAGTTTCTCCATTATGTCCTCCATGATTTTCCAATGATATGTCCATTGTATTCCATGGTTGTTTCTACCACTCTCGGCACAGTCCCCATCGGAGTTGAATAGATCCATATAAATACATATATATTATATTACATATATATATATATATATTTATATATACATATATATGTATAATATATATATATATAAATCCCATTAATCCCAAGCCAATCCCATGATATTTTCCCGATGTCTTCATCCTTTCTGGTGCCTTTACTGTGGTAGATCCACCCAGGGCAGCGGACTTTGCTCTTGGAGAAAGGACTGGAGACTTCGGACCACAAGTTTCTGGACCTGGCAGGGCAACCGGAAAAATCATGGGTCGTTTTGTTGGGGGAGATTCAATGGGAAGATTTTTCTGGGAATTTGTTGGAATAGGATGGATTTCGTGTTTACTACGGGATTTTATATGGGAGATTCATTGAAAACATGGTGTGATACATTTTACATCTACTGGATAGAATTATATATGTAATTTGGTAATGTCAACGCAAGATGTTGCTCAAGCCGCTGTCTACCAATGCCGGGGGGTACTACTGTGGTGGGAATTTCATGGAAATACAGTGGCTGAATCCCAGCGAACATGATGTTATTTGGGGATTTTGATGGGATTCATTGCAAATTGAATATGTTCTTTCAAAGCAATAGTTATTGAATTTGAGACATCTGTTTTTTTTTAATAGGAGTCAATGCCTCCTGCTTGTTTGTGTGTGTGAGTGTGTGTTTGTGTGCCTCGTTTTGGCCCTGAGGGGGGAACGCACCTCATGAACAGTTGTACGTGACAATGGAGATATGTTTCCAATATTTTCCCAAAATGCTGAAATTCACCAGCTGCTCATTTAGTATATTCCTCCAACTTGCCCACCGCAGGGATAGTCAGAGTAAACTCCCCATCCAGCGAAGCAGTGTGCACTTGGATGAAAAAACATGTATTTAAAGAATGTCCCAAGTCGGTGCAATAAGGGCAATAAACACGTTACAGAAACAAAACAACATGAAAACCTCATCCTACGTGAAGATATGTTATTATGGACTCCAATGTTAAAATCACGGATATTAAGCCTTAAATCCTTCTGAAAGATGACCCCACCCCTTGGATGGTGAGAAAAATCGCCTTTTGGGGCTGGCGGAACCCCAAGAAAAACCATCAGTTTTGTTGGTCAAGTTCCCTTGTTTGTTTGATATTTACTTCCTCTACAGAGTCCCACTATATCCCATTGATGATGTTACCATGATATCACTTTAAATCACTGTGTGTCAAAGTTGGCACCTGGTTTGTTAAACCCCATTAACCCCAAGAAAGGTAACATTTTAAATCGTTCTTCTTTGACCATTATTAATCTTGATGATTCCCAGTAGATTTCCGTTTTTGATACCGGTTATTCCCCACCGGTGAAGTCCCTCATCTTAGCTGAATCCCCTGGCAACAGTTTTCCACCCGAGGCCTTTGGTTTTCGAAACCATTCCGCAGCCGGAAAAAAAGAAGAGCGACGTGATGGTCTGTGCCACCTCGAAGATTGCATTTTGCAGAGGACCATCTATCTGATATAAATCTGATATGCTAATATTAAATGGATGTACACATATTCATTAGATGTGTGTAGCCAGTTCATCTATTTTCGACCAATATGCCTATCTTATAGATCTATTCAGATATGAAGAACGGTTGAAAACCCAACATCTCACCAGTTTCAGGGTCCCACGTGCAACTCCCCACGACTCTTTACCGCCACTTGGACAGATCCAACCTTTGAGGTAACGAAACGTGATGCTGTCAGCACCGGAACGCAAGGGAACGGCCATGGGGCCATGGAGAACACCATGGTTCAAGCTCAGCATCCAAGACCAAACCATCAAACATCCCAAGTCAAAAGATATCAAACCATTCAAATGATGAATAATCAATGTCCATCAAACCCAACAACCCATCCTTTTTATCTCTTTCTCAATTTTCCCACAGCGCGTTGCGCGCCGTGGCAGACAACTCTCGACGCAGCCATGGCATCCTGTTGGAGCGGCTGTTGGAACTTTCTGAATGGACAAAGCTCCAAGCATGGACAAGTGGTGGAGGCCCACTGGGATTATTGGGCGAAGTTTGTTGCGATTGACGGAACGGTAGTTTCAAGCAGCTGGTGCTGTGAACGTTGGTCTATGTAGAACCCCCATGAATAGCATCATTATCAGTAACCATATGCATGGTGTATATATTTTATATTGCATAAGGAATTTAATGATTTTTTAATGGTGTTAATTATAAGCTTGCTTTTACCCCGCCCAACCAAACCCACGAGTTATTGGCTCATGCAAACCCCAACCTAGCGATTCTATACTGGGGCACCACTTTGTTTTTCCCATCAAAACAAACAGCTGGACATAGCTCGACCCCAAGAATAGCAGAGTGGGCTTTCATGTTAGTTGGAGGGATGGTTGGAGTTTTATTTTGACAGAATCACCTGTGAAGATGAGGATGTATGAATCTTGAACCTACTGTCTCGTATCATCTATACATATCTATACCATCAAACCATGATCATCAGAGGTTCTCATCAAAGGTCATCCAAGGCTCTCCCCTGAGATTACCAAACCCCATCTCAGAAATGGAACAGTCCAATCGTTTTTAGGAAGCTTTCATAGGCTTGACATGTTCCACAACACTCATCAAGACTC
>BGPT01000202.1:207405-242430 GCA_003297045.1 Symbiodinium sp. clade C Y103
TGATTATATACTGTGTATATCCCTAAGTATTTATAAAGCCGCTTATACCCGGAACTGCACTTCCAAGCTTGTCCTACCATTTTCTCTATGAACATGGCCATCACTTGGGGTAGATCCACCACTTGTTTGGGCTTTAACTAAACAAGTTGCGATTTAATGGGGTCAAACGCAGCCGGTTCTTATATATATATATATATCCCATGAACACCCATAAAATCCATTATGTCCTTGGTGAAGTAATTCCTTTTATGCAGATAGTAATCCAGTCACATCCCAATTATATAAATCGTTTCCGATGTATCCATAGTATCAAGAAACATGCCCCTACCATCTATCATCCCATTACAGTACATCTCCCTTTCCCATATATCCCATGAGGTTTTAATGATATCCCAATCAAAATCCTCATTTATTGTTATTGGGATCCTTTATTATCATGTATGAAAATGATATATATGATATACTGTATATATATATATATATATCCCATTGTATATCATATGTCCGATATACATATATATATAATATTTCCCATGATCAAAAACCCATCATTTCCATTCATTTCCTATAAATCCCAGTTTTATAGATCATAGATCCCATATTTCTTCTCATGATCCCCATCTTCATTTCCTATATATCCCCCATCAAGAACCATCCATTTTGGCTTCGATCAGGAAGGGCGACTACTTCGGTGGCCGCTCTTTGGTGGAGGAGCGCAGCAATGTGGCCACCATCAAACCGACGGGCAAGGCCTGGGATCTGTTTGTTGCGCCATCGTTGCCTCTGCTTATGTAACTGAAAATGGAGGAAACTACATCGAAAAAATACCATAGGAACATCATGATGAGCTATCGAACATGCTCGCATAAAATGGAAGTTTATAGCCGGGAAAATTATGGGAAAATGGGACGTCAGCTCTAAATAGATAGAGATTTATAGCTGCGAGAAACATCTATGAATGGGGGGATTCTCCATTGCCATGTTTGATTGCCAGAGGGTACCCCTTTTGTACAAAAAGATGTGGACAATTTCCATTCTTTCTAGATCGTTTTCTGAACATGAAACCATGCGTTTTCCACATTACGTCTTTCGCAGGCAGGTAAGTCAATGGAATTTCTCAAGCAACGATTGATGGTGCACCGGTTTGGGATCGCTACAAGTTTTTTTTTCTTTAAATAACTATCATAACTGACTACATCCCTAGATGTGCCGAAGATGTGTTTCTATTTTTCATTTTTTTTCCGAGGAGTCAATCCACATTTGGGGGATATGTGTTAATGTTGGCGGTCCCCCAAAGCAAATCTAAGTTTGGGTGTTGGTTCTACCTGGTCATATTAGTAGAAACTCTTGACCAACTAGGTGGTGCCCCAGTTTGTTAATCAGCATTGATCAATCAATGGGTTTGATGTCATCAGCAAGGTGGGTTTGAATCGGACATCACTGATTGGAAAAAAAATATTTGACAATGATCCAACAATAACAACTAAGTGGGGATGTGATACAACCCAGATGTATCAATAAATCAGGATTTAAGATTCCAGGGCCTTTCTACACCCAACTTGGGCGTATCTAGGGCAAGTGGCAACCAATTTGGTGAGCTCTATGTCATACAGCAGCCTTGGTTGCAGTGGCAAGATGGATTGTGAATTTTGCAGCATAGGCTCTTGCTGTTGAATTATGGCCCCAATCGAAAAACTTCGATGTTGGCAGCCGACTAGAAATTGGCTAGTCTGCGCTGAAGCTTGAAATCAAAAAATGCCGAAGAGAGGGGTACAAGGCATTGATTCAGAGTACCCAGTTGTTGCAGCAGCACTACAAGAACGTCTCTAAGAGCCGTGACATAGAGGAATCTTTGAGGACGTTGCCGCCCACCGTGACCAAGCCCATCTTGTTCCTGATGACCGATGGCATGGATCAGAGTTTCTGGTCAGTGTCCGACGGCCTCGCTGGAGCAATGCAAGACTTTCCCAGCAAAGAGAGGGCAACAACTGCCAGCTGAACTCTGCGTCATGACGGACAACACCTGCAGAGAGAACAAATGTTCTACGTTCATGATGTTTTTGGCCTCTGAAGGAAAACCGAAGGTTCTCAGTTGTATGTGCAGGACATGGCTTTGAATCCTGTACTTGAAGGAATGGGCTCAGATAACATCAAAAATTTGGGATTTAGCCCAAACCATCAATCCTGTCGCCCAAGCCATCAGCCCTTCTCCACTAACATGTTGTTATCATTTACCTTCTTGAAATGGATGCTTATGGCATGGCTGGATTTGTGGAGTAGCTCTTTTCAACTCTCTTGATTCGTAGCATTTTTATAAACCAACGACTATAATCCGGTTTGTCTTTTAAACATCAAAAGCACGCAAGGGTAGTGGATTGCACAAAAAAGAAGAACAATTCAGCGATTGACTCATCCACTATAGACACGTTTGATCATCAGGCATTGGTATCAATGACCACTTGCTGATAATTCATGAGTCAATCAATGAACAATTGATAGCTTTGACCATTTATGATTTGTGCTGTACCTTCCGGCAATCAAACAGTGCCATAGAAACAAAGCATGTATAGCTGATTTTCCCAGCTAGGAACCTCCATTTATAGGGGACTTTCCAGGTAGCCACGTTTAATCACACCGGAGGGTAACAATTATCTGGATTTGCTCAAGATGATTTGTTGCTTGCCCATTGGGAAATCCATGGAAATCCACTACTTGGGGAATCTATGGGGAATATGTCTCATGTTTTTGTTGATGTCTTTTTGGGGTTCCGTAAGAATATGAGAGATTATCAATCAATGCGATTGCCACTGCTCCAGCGTTACCATTCGCAGCGGCCGAAGGGTTGGGTGAAACGCCGCGACGCAGGACACCTGCGTCACATTGTCCATGTCGCGGAAAGCCTTCCATGATTCAGGCCTGGTGAATGAGGTCCAGGTGGGTCTGTCTGAAAATAGGGTGTACCCCCAATTATAGCCATCTAATGGGGCTTTTGTTGGTTAACCAATGGATTTAGAGGTACACTATTTTCAGACAAACCCATGTGCTTCTTTTTAGCTACAGAGATGGGATATCCCCTTCCTCAAACGTGGCTGGCAAATCCCCATCAAGAATGGATGTTTCTCGCTGGACAAATATGGGAAGATCATCTCAGAATGATATGGGAACAACTACTGTACAAATCGTTATAAATGTTTGTCTATAAATGTGGGGAAATCATTTGTATGTGAATTGTTCTATTAATGATTATGTTTTATGACTTTTTAATGCCAACAGTGCATCCCCAGTTAAAAGGCTTTCCCCCCGTTTCTTAGCTGAGTTAATTTGGGTTTTTGGTGGATCTATCTACAACACCAAAAATTTGGCTTTTGGACAATCAAGCGTTGGTACAGTTCAAAAATCTAAAGGGAGTGCCCCGCGAATCCAATCATGTCCTTTTTCCGGATGGTACTTGAGGGCCAATAGCATGGTCAAGTTGTTGTTGGAACTTTCAATCATACATTTACAATCGGAACCTTATGGTCGGTGAATGGTTTGCTTTCTTTGGGATTTTCTTAGACGTCAACTGAAAGGTAGTCCCTTTACCCAATATTAGATATATATATATATATACTTGAAGCCGTGGTTTAGTAGGGAATTGATACCATAGAATGGTGGGTGTTTATTATGAACGGTGGACGGGATTATGCCATCATATCATGTCCCATTTGCACTTCATTTTGTTGCGGCCTATGCTCAGCCATGATTTCCCTGATTGGCTGGGGACATTGACACGTCGGAAAAGATTTCAAACTTCAGTTTCGCCTTTGTTCCCATTTATCATGTTCGAGTAAAATCACCTTCAAATCCCCAAATGTCAAATCACCATTAAAAAATCATGGTTCAAACCCTCATGTATCCCTTGAGGTTCTTATCTTCAGGGATGAGAATCCCCCTTTTTTTATGTGGTAAAAGTGGAATCCCTACTTTAGTTTTTTTTTGGTTTGGTTAAATCACTATTTGGGTTCTATTCTTGTTGGCCTGACTTTACATCGTCATATTTGTTGCTTCAGCCATTCAAAACCGCTTACATGGGCAGATTTTGTAGGGGTTGCATCCCAATCTTCAATAATTCACATCACAAGGTTTGGGTGAAATCCTGATCTCCTAGGGTTTGATAGTTCAAATAAAGTTCAAATCCCATCTTTTCGTGGATTGAACATAGTTAAAATCCAACGTTTTTTTCAACCTATGGTGCTTACACCCACTATTTTCATCCTGATGTTTTCCTCATGTTTGAGAGTTCAAATAAGCTTCAAATCCCATGTTTTTGGTGAACTCCCCAACGTTTTCCCAGGCATCTCCCAACACCTGCGCTTCCCGAAGCGCGCGGCCATCCACAACGAGCTGCCGGCGGCGTCGTGGAAAGCGGCACCTGGACGGATGGTTGCAGGGCGTGGTAAAGCCAATTGGAATCCCCAATATATTGGGTAGTATAATCCACTACTTACTTGTGCTTAACAGGGAATGAGGGAATGACCTATAATTACCATTAATAATCATCCCATTCCCATCCATTCCCCCATTCCCTATTCCCTACTAAGCACCAGTAAGACTATAATCATCAACCAACAGAGGTTTTGAACACTGCTCAATTGGGATTGTACTGGTGATATACTAAGATTATTATTATTATTACCCTCTGGTAAATTAGCATAGACCCTGAGGATAGCTATGTTTTAGAGGAAGCTAATCTTCCAACCCCGATTAATGCCAGGGTCGATGTAAATTTACCAGGGGGTATATGAAATTATATATATATATATGTACATAAATATTAGTAATGGTTAATATTGATTGTTATTGCTGGGAAGTTAATTATTATGATTATCAATTGGGACTATCAATACTTAGGTTATATATATATATATGTATATACATATGGTGATAACATCCCAATAAGTTGTATCAAATATTATCAATGAGTTATCCCAATAGTTATTACTGGGAGGTTAATTATGATGATTATCCATGAATTCTCCCGATGATTAGGATTGTAATGGGGATTTACTACTGGTTGCTACGGCGATGTTCATACAACAACCTATCATTAGTTACTGGGATTATTACTGATAATAGTTGTTTTCTCTTGTTTTCATTGCGATACAATTGATTTTTTATTGGTATAATGGGATGGAATGGGATATAGTGGGATCATGGGATTTAGAACATATAAAAAGTAAACAAGAACATAAAAACCCACAATTTACCTGGTTGGGGATGACATTGGGGATAGAATGCGAATATAATAGGAGAAATGATGAGTAATCACTGGATTTTTTCTTAATTAGGGAAACCCAATTGGGATACATTTCAATGGAGTTATATTTGGAGGCAACGACTGGGATATGTTTGGGACTTATAACCGGGTATATTTGGGATTATGTGGGGATATAGTGTGGCAAACCCAAACATAAACATATGTTATTACTAAAATAGGGGGTTATATTAAATGTAAACCCTTGTAAAGGATATACAAACGTGAACAATACTATATAGACCCACATCATATCTTGTTGGGGAATTGTACTGGGGATAACATGGGAATATAGTAGGGCAGGGGAAAGGATGAGTAACCACTGGATTTATATTCGTGACACATTGGCGTCTTCGTTTTTCTTCAACTTATATAGACTTTCTGAGTTTGATGATTGTTTAATTTCCCAATGTAAAAACTACTGCTCGAGGAATCTTGTTTGGGAATATATTCTAATCTCTGGGAGTTCCTTAAGCAAATTGCTAAATTCAATATTAGTTGGAACACATATATGAGAGCATATTCTAATATAGTGTAGTCATCATATAGAAAATGATGTGATATCATAGTGGTCACCATCCCAATTGCACCTGTTAGCATTGTGTCGGGATGATGTTAGTGAACTTCAAATGTTTGGTAATTGGGAGGTTTTGCCATGAAACGGTATATCACATAGTTGTTGATTTTATGGGTTTTAATATGAAAATAAATACGGGTGGTTTGATATCCGATTTAACACATGCACATGTTGCATATCCTCATCCGAATGGTGGCGATCCATGGAAAAATCACTGCCGTTTGGAAAGTTGGGGGGCCGTCTCAGGAGGTGGTCAACCATCCAAAGAGTATGGAGGAAACCAGCTTCATCGCCAATGCGGTTCCTCGGCGCGCTGGGTGGCTGGGGACGCTGCTTGGAGGTTCCCAGCCTTGGTGCTTTTTGTTGGTGGGTTTGAGGCCCAATTTGTTCGAACTTTTGAGGATCATAGCTATTTGAAGGTGCCATGTTTAAGCTCAGCAATCAGGATCTGATTTCCATCGCCAGATTTTTCGGTGGTTGTTCCTCCTAGAGGGGGTACAGTAGCTGCTCATGGTGATACTCGCTGGAGCGTGTCATCCTGATTTGGATTATAGTTTATCGAACTGAAACTAAATACCTCCGGTAAATTAACATAGCTATGAAAAAATATGATTTAGCTACTAAACGAATCTAAACGAGGTGATGTTTCCAGAGTAATGTTAGTTTACTTGAGGTTAGTGGGTGAACTTTAAGTAGATACTGTTATCGGCTTTGTACCTATGGTACAGCCTTTGGGTATGTGTTGTCTTGCTGCTTTTAATGGGGGAGATGTCAGATGTTGTTTCCTTGCAGGTACATGAGCTTCGAGATAGAAAGTGACTAGCCAAAAGGAGGGATGCCAGCCCCAGAGTCATGGACAACAAAATGGGGAGTTAACTTACAATAACGCTCAATAACATACATATCATGGGACTGGATGGGGTATTTTTTTTCAAACGAACGGCATGGCATAGATATCGAAATCCATGGGTTTCGCTTCTAAGGTACGTCGCAACACCAACTTGCGCGCGCTGCTGCACATGACCGAGGTGCCAGGGTGTTATATTCTGGGATGGTGGGTTGATTATAATGGTATGTTACCCTCTGGTTATTTAACATAGCCTTGGAAAATGGTTAATTTTGCATGATTTTCCCATTAAAACCTCCATTTATTGAGGATTTTCCATGGCTATGTTAAATAGCCAGAGGGTATATTCTTATATTATGGAATCTTCATGAATGTTATGACATGTTATGAATGCATGGTTGACAATGCCATAGTTCTGTGATGGGATTACATGGATTACGAATGATTGCGGCAATGTAGAATGGATTCCGGTCCTGGTCCCAGATTACCATCCCAATGTAAAATTAATTCTTGAGCCCAACAAAGAACTAGCAAATGTCAAGCCAGGATGAATCAACTAGCGCTCTGTAAACATGGGAAAGTACCATTTGATTGATGTATAACGTTTGTCGTTGGAAGTATCACTATTTGGGGGACCAATCTTAATAATTTGGGGTTGATTAAAATTGGGTCGACATTAAATGGGATGTCTCTCTGGATATGTCTGTTCTTCTTCTTGTGAATTTTGTTTGATTGAATCAAATTGAATCCAATCATATCTCAAATGGTTTGTACTTTAAAAAACATGTGCGGACGTGCAGGTGCTCGCTTTAGTGTCCAAAGCATTTGGAAATCCTCCGTTGTAATGCAAAGTCCTACCTTCCGGTGTCATCAAACATGGATGGGAAATCCCTGTCCAGCCATGAAGCCAATATCCCATGACATCCCCATATGGCAAAAATCGCCATCAAGTCCCATCATTATTGTTACTTAACTACCATTTAGATTCATTTAAAATGGAGTAACTCACTAACAAAATAGTAAGAACCAAGCCATTCTGCTCAATATCTTGATGAACTGCCCCTTACATCTCATTTTATATCGCAGAAATGAAGTGCCAGGAGCAGCTCTGCATGGTGGCCGCCTCTGCGGAACGGATGGAGATCAAAAAGAACGAGGAGGCCGCCTACTTTGGCGAGGCCATGGTGGGTGGAGATGCAGATGATGCCGGGGAGAGTTTGGTTTGGATGGAGATTTGGATGGGATTTTAAGAAGATTTTTTTTTGGATTCAAATCCTCCTGTTTTGGGCTAAGGTCACTGAACAGACTGAAGATCATGGCTGGCTGGAACATGTCCTCCATATATATATTTTTATATATATGATATGATATGTCATTTCGTTTTTCACAAACCTGAATTTTCCGGCAAATCATGTTCAAGTACAGCAGAGCTCAAATGATAGCGATGGCACGGCAACCTCACGAAAAACGCCTACACTAGATTCCAACTAACTAGAAACTAGAAGCACCTACCAGAAACCGTGTTAGTAGCTGACAAAAACATATACTTGGGACTAGACTTGAGGTGTTTACCTGTGACTGGAGGGTGCCGCTAGGCCATGATTAGCGATCGCCTCGTGCCAGGTGGGAGACAAGTTCTTCATCATCCGTGAGGGAAACTTTGAAGTTGTTCTAGGCGGCTCGCTGCTCAAGACACATTCATGACAAGTTGAGGCAATCTGAGGGAAAGGATAGCAGGAAATGATATGTTTGTTCAGATTACTTAGATGGGACCCGGGAAGAACGCCATTCCTGGTCAGTAGCTGGTTGTTTAAGATTACCAAAAAAACGAACATAATCCATTTAATAGCTACACTTAACTAACAAACCATGGTCTGTCTAGAGAAATTTGTGTCAGGAATCCAGAGCCATGTGCTAGATACCCAACTACAACGAGTGCACTACCCCCACCCTATAATGCACCGTTCTGTGTTGCATTGTGTTGCTTCATGCTGGTTCTTTCAACATATTACCCTCTGGTTCTTTAACATAGCCATGGAAAATCACCATTTATAATAGGTAAATCACCACAAATCATCTATAAATGGGCCATTTTCCATGGCTATGTTAATTTACCAGAGGGTACAGCTTAACATCTTCCACCATCAAATCCCATTGGTTGAATCTCCTCCTGTCGTTTCTTTCAATCCCCAAAGGTGACCGGTGATCAAGTCCCAATTTTCTCAGGGCATCCCATTTTTCGAATCTCCTAAGTATAAACTGGCCCCATCTATAAATCCAAAATCCATGAATCCCTATAAAAATGTCTAGATTTGACCAACCCCCATGGAATTCCCATTGAGACTCAGTAAACCTTCCCAGCTAGATCCTCCGCGGCGAGGCAACGAGTCCTACCACGCCTCCGCGGAAGAACGCGTGGCCTTCTCCTCGATGGCGGAGCGGCTCATGCGGAAGCAGCGCCTTGGAACCACCGCGGCGATGCTGGATGAGTTGGGGGGAAAAACTCCACATATATCACATTTGATGAGTTGTGTCACTGAGCTTCTGGAAACATCCTAAGCATATTTTAGGAGAAAAGAATGATAAATCTAGAACTTTGAACTTCTAGACACTCATCTTGAGAACTTAAGAACTTATGTGTTTCGAGAACTCCACTTGAGTTGATGTGTTATTGAACTTTTAGAAACCGTTTTGAGCACTTTTTTTTATGTTTTTTTTTGGGGGAATATAGTTGACAAATTGATGGTTGCTTGGTAAAAAAGATAGTCGGCTAATCGGGCCATCATTTTTAGAGAGGTTGATAGTTCAAATTGGAATTTCATGATGTTACCTTGCCAGAAAGAAACATGCGTGGAGTTTGATCTGCAAACATTGGGTTGATTTGCCCTTCGGAAATCTCACTGGCTAATGTGAAACTAAAAAAAGAATGATGAGAAAATAGGGGAACATCATCAAAAAATAAGGAATCTAGCCTCCTTGAAGTGAAATGCATGGTTGGCTAAAGCAGTTTATATTAATTACGGGAAACAATGATAGATACCCATATATGCCATATCAGTCAAATATCCGCAAAAATGATGGTGAATAAAAGGCACATGCACGCATAGTTGCATATATTTGCATAGTTGCATTGTGGAAACAGCAAGGTATTTGTATGGGGACCCTAGTCACATAGTTAACACACATAACAAAAAGTAGGTTCCTAGCATTTTGTTAAGTATAAGTATGTAACTAGGGTTAATATATGGGTAGTGGGTAGCTTATAAGTATCATGGGTTCCTGTTGACCCCCTGGTGCTGCGATGGTTTTTCCTGATCCTATGAAGGTGGTGCCCATATGAATCCTTGTCGGTTTGCCGAAATGGAAGGGCAGTTCCAGTGAACTACCCTCTGGTAAACTAACCTAGCTATTGAAAATGGCCTTTATAGTGGATTTTCCAATAGAAAAATGGTGATTTTCAATAGCAAACTGTTAGTTTACCAGAGGGTAAGTGAGTAGAAGTGTCACCATTAATAATTAGTTGGTGTAATATAGGGGTTATATTATATCCTCACAAACCTGGGGGTTTACAATACTGTGGCTCTATCCATTTCCTCAACTGCACACCCTGGGTGAATTCTATGGTTCCAGGTTTCATCAGGTAGAGAGGATCTAAACTCCTCCCACAGGAGACTCTCAACAGGAAGAGATTTTATAAACAGATCCTTTATACATTACAAGCTGGTAACACATAACCAAGTTGGTTTATTTGCCCAAGCTGACTGTTGGATTCATCGTAATTAGTAATTGTAGCATATTGTATATATATATATATATATTGTTATTAGATGGGTTAATAAACCACCCCCCTTGGAAGTTTCCCCTAATTCAACAGCATTTCTATCAAACTGTTAAAACTGGCATTGAATCTTAGGGCGGTTTCAATGCTACTATCACTCCTTCGTGGTATCGATGCCATTTTTGCAGTTTGGTTCAAGAAGTCCCCCGTTCCGAGAAGATCCTGGAGAGAAGTACTACTTGATTGATAGGTTTATCATGGTTTTCCTATTATGTTAGTTAGAATAACCACCAGCAGACCAGAAATACAAGTATATATGATGATGAATTCTAACAACCTATCAGCCACTGTATTTTTTTTGGGCCAAATGAGAAGCGAGCAGCATCAAAACCGTTACGGAAACTGGGACCTGTTTTAGAAGATGAAACCAGCATAGATTGATTTTGGGTTGGGTATGGATTTCTTTCAAGTCCCACAGGAGGACTATCTGAAGTTGATCAAAACTACTGATGATCCTGATGGTCAAGGTCAAGGTCAAGACCCGGAACCGGCCCGTGTTCCTCCTGATGGTGGCAATGACCAGCAGGTTGGATGGCCTGGTGATGATTGTCCAGGATCATAATTCCCTGTCAGTTTTGTGACACGTCAAACATCTCCTATCTCTAAAGTTTACTTTTGGTCAGCTGATTCCAACTGAATTATTCAAGGCTCTCATCATCAAATGCTGGTTGTGGATGGTTGTTGTATCCAATTCTTTGCTGACCTATCCCCAATAACCCGGTTCAACACAGACTCTTCATGCTCAACACCATGTGGCAGTCCCAAGGCACTTCCTTGCGAAACTTGGCGTGGGCATGACAGGGAGAATCTGTGCGGCTGTTGAGCTAGGAGATTCTACAAGAACCACCAAAAGCACCCCTATGAAGACGTTTTATAATTACAAAATGCTAATGCAGTTTACATCTTGCATTTTGGTACGCGACCTTCAGTGAGATTTAGCCCATGTGTTGGGCAAATGCCGAGGTTTTCGATTGTCAATTTGCTAGGTCACCAGCTTCCAAAAGAGACCATTTGTGGGATGAGTGCCCATCAAACCATGCCACATGAGGTCCAGCTAGTTCTGGGGATATCATTGCAGATTAACATGCATTTTATATATGGGGGTTTCCTAAAATGGGGGTACCCAAAAATGGATGGTTTATAATGGAAAATCCTACTAAAATGGATGATTTAGGGGTACCCTCATTTTAGGAAACCTCCACATGTATATGGATATGCACACACTCATGTTCCATCACCTTCCTATTGGTTCTTTTGGTTTATTGTGCCTGGTTTTTGCTACAGTTGGTTACAACATGTTACAACCTTTCAGATTTGCATAGATTCGGGTATGCACAATGTAGCAATTGCACTGGGACCAAAAGATGACCCTACCCAGTGCGTATCCAGCAACGTGAGAATGCGCATTCTGTCTGAAAGCATGGTTTGATTGTATTGATAAGCAACTTTTACATGTGATAGCTCGTGATATTAATATCAATTTTAGATCAGGTTCCATTGTTACACAATTACCTTACATTAATCCAACCAACATAGACCCCGAGAATCATTCGTTTAGTGGGAAAGGTAGTCTTCCAACCCCCACTTCATCTCAGGGTCGTCAGCTTCGTTTTCAGCTACACTCTATAGAATATGTTGCATCGACTAGTTCGTTCATGGCCGAACTCATGCAAAATAGCTCCTATAGAGTTAGATGTCAACATCCCCCATTTTCAATGCCATTCAACCCCATCAACCCCCATGTTCGTTTGCAGTCAAGTTGGCTCGTTTTGTGATGTAAACCGTCGCACATCTGGGCTTCGAGCGTTCTAAGGACCCTGTCCCAGCCCAGTCTGTGCACCTACGGACCCTACGGACGGACCACCAGCTTCTTGCGCCCTGGCGGAATGGGGTGATTGAGATGTGATGTGTTGAGCAACCAGAACATGGCGGTTTCATATTCTTGGATTTGCTGATGATGTTGTTTTGTTGCATGTTTTTACTGGAAATCCACTACTGGGGGAATCTGTATAGGGAATATGTGTTGCTTTTCAGGGGTTCTTACAGCAAGTCCAAGTATGTTCAAGATGCATCATTTCCTTCAGACATGAATTTCCTGTTCAATCAAGGGAAGATCATGGCAAGCCTTGGCTTGGTAGGTAGGGGTTTTACTGCGTCGATGTTGCCCATGTCTTACGGGGGACTGCCATGTACACAGAAACTGCAGGTCTGTCAGCTTAGCCATGGCATGCCCTTTGTTTATATATTGGGTGATGGTGCTTCTCTCAAACGTGAAGCATTTGGGTTTCCCACAAGAGTTTTGGGGAATTTTCTCCCGATCTACATCTATATCTATATCTATATCTAAGGCTATACTTATATCTATATCTACATTATATTATGTATATATGTGTATTTGTGTATATGTACACATATTCGGCTAAAATTATACTACTGCACATGTCATTACATGTCTATTGTTAGGCTTCATAGTGCTATAGTGGTAAAATATGATCCCTTGCTGTAAATCTGCAACTCTGGCGCCTGGATGGCCTTAGGATTAGTAATGGTTAGTGGCTTGGTAACACAAAATCCCAAGGATCATTCATTTGCGAACTAGTTCACCAACAAACCATGGCGGATCTAAGTAGAGTAGTGATTATTACCATAGTACAATAGTGATTTTCCGCATTCATATCACTCATATCCCATTACAATCCCCTTGTTATCCTTCCATCCAGCGTGACCAGTGGTTGTTTTTGTTGCCTTTCTCGAGGTGTGACTCGAGAGGCCCAGAGGACATTGTCGGGACATGGATGCGCATGCCGTGCAGCAATGCATCGTAAGGGGTTACTCTAACAACCATATGGACAATGCCAGTTACACACATAGTTATATATAGTATAAGCCTCAGCAAGGCAAGATAGAAACAAAATGAAAACAAATGATATTTTTAAAAAATAACAACTATTTCAAAGTAGGATTTCATGTGTCTATCATTTTAGGGGTTATTGTAGGCTACACCCCAGGTATGCTTGGGTTATAACCAACGAATGCTAAATGGGTCCCGCACCCCCAAAGAAGATGGTAAGATGATCTGCAAAGGTCTAGGGGGCTTGTACCACGCATTGAAACACTATGGAAAACCAAGAGCGACCCATGGTACAATGTTTTTTTGAAGCAAACTGAATGATCTGAATGGTGAAGCTTGGTATGGTTTGGACTCTCGAAAAGATGGTTATCAATCCTGAAGAAGTCGTGTTCTCCACTTGGTCAAGCCACTACTTTTGCTGAAGCTATGATAGTGCTCGTTTTGACAACAGTTCTGTTGATCAAACTCCATGTCTCCCAAAAATCAGATTGTTTGTTGCCAAAAAGCATGAGTCTCTGGAGGAATCGTTTATTCAGGTTGCTCAAACTGCTGTTGCTGCTCAAACTATCATTAGTGTTACTGGGGCTCAAACATACTGCACTTTGACAATTCTGCCTTTTGACAGATACTTTATCACATGTCCATTGGTGACACTTCACTTTTTTCTCAAATAAAAACGAAACATCCTATGTCAAACTCCCATTCTTCGCTGGGTTCACACAGTTAACATAGTCAACATCAACTAGTTCACATTCCACTCTTTACTTACCCTCTGGTAAACTAACATAGCTACTGAAAATGGCCATTTATAGTGTATGTTCCCATTAAAAATGGTGATTTTCCATAGTTATGTTAGTTTACCAGACATTAACAACAAGCAGACCAAAACCTCCCGTTCACCTCGCCGTGCAGCACGATCCTCGGAAGGATCTGCCCAGTGGCGGGTCGCTCTTCTCCCGACACGTCAGTGGGCCTTCGGAGGTTGATGGGGAACTGCTCGATTTCGGCATGGTTTCATCGGGAAATCCCATGGTTTTTGATATGATTTTATATGGTTTGATAGGGATAAGAATGGGATTTAATTGTGGTTGATTCGCAGAGGGTAAGATGATTTAAGATGATTTAAGACCATCAAACATACAATGTACATCATATTGCCATCAGCTATGAGAATGGGAGATGTTGATTCCTTGACCTCGTTGTGAAGTCAGAAAGGTCACCCCGTCAGGCCATGCGGCCCACCATCGTGTCTCCCTTGTTGCCGCGACCTCGCCAAGAAGGTGCGCCTGTAGGTGAAGAGGATCTATTACACACACACACATATATATATATATATATATATGCATATATAGAAATATAACTATACACACACATATATATATATATATATGCATAGGGAATATGAAGCATAAACAACCTTGAGTCATGGGGATCCCCAAGTCACCATGGTTGTTTCAATACTAAAATGGTGTATGACTTAGATGATTTGGTATCCGCATGGCTTAGGAAAGCTCCATCGCTGATGGCGAGGAATTCATTGAAAATTGGACCATTTGTGAGGCCCAAGGCTGTCGCATTCACGTGCACGACCAGATCCAAACAAAACCCACAAGGTGGTGCCCTGTTCCGCCCAAAACCAGGCCGGGTTGGTAGCGGGACTCAGTCCTACACCCTGGGGGGCGGCTTTGGACGAATTGGCAAAATTCAGGCCTGTCCGACCCAGCGAGCTGGTGGTGTGGATGGTGATGGTGGGATCAATGGACTTGTTTTTGAGGAACTGGCGAACAGGGGTATCTGGTACCCTCTGGTAAACTAACAGTTTGCTATTGAAAATGGCTATAGAAATAGTGGATTTTCCCATGAAAAATGGTGATTTCCCATAGTTATGTTAGTTTACCAGAGGGTATGTGTTAGAATTTTTCAATGGAACAGCGATGAAAAGTATGTCAATCCTGGAACACACACACACACACAATCTTGCCACTTTATGAGAACTGTATATGTGTCTGCGATGATATGTCTCCCGGGTCTCTAACAATACCAAGATTGAGCCCCTACAGTTCCAAGCCCAAACAAACGCATCTTGGTTGGCTGCGATCCCGAGTTTTGCTGGCTTGAATTGAATTCCATGAATTTATAGTTAAGGTATATATGGCTTAGATCACTGGATTGGTTAATGGGAAAATTGAAACCGGAAAACCCTATATATTTCATGGGAAAACCAGCCAGTTTCCTGTAGATTTTCCCTTTAACCAATCCAATGATTCGAGTGTTGGCAACGCCAATAATGAGATTGCTCACTGCGAAGCGTGTCAGATTTCTGCTGAGTCCTGGTGCTGTCATGGCGAAACCAGGAGTCCGAACGTGCCGGTGATGAGAGCGACAAGGAGCGCGGCGTTGTTGCGTGCCACCCCAACCCACTTGGAAGGATAAGGAAAAATCACTTGCAGATCATGATCCTACTCATCGCATGTCAATTGGTTCTACCCTTTTGAATATGTTTGAATACCCTCCGGTAATCAAACAAGGCATTGAGAAATCCCCTTGAAATGGAGGTTTTAATGGAACAAATCATCTATAAATTGGGGATTTTCCATTGCCATGTTTGATCACCGCAGGGTAACTGATGTCGACCCTGGATTGAGACAGCTATGGCTGCTAAGACCTTGCCCCCAAGTAGCGAAGGGGACGCCAGCAGTTTAGATTTTTAATTGGATATGATATGATATGATATACTATATAATTTATGTATACCCCAATTGCATCTCCCAACATATGAACACGATTCAACATGAATTTGCTTGAACGTGTTGGAACATAGGGCACCCCAATATCAATATCGCATGGTTTTGAACATTAGTACAGTAATGTACAGTATCTATATCTGCATCAAACTTGCCAAAAAAACAATGATATCCTACCAGAAACCACCTCCGCGAGCGGCAGGAGAGCACGACCAGCACCTCCCATAGTCAGCACGACATCCTGGGGCCGGGAGACAGCTTTGGCACCTCGGAAAGGTTATGTCGGAGACGCCCGGGAATGCGGATACCTATGGAGAAAACATATGTAGCCTCTGAGAATCCAACAGTTTGTTATGGGAAATGGATGGATATATGGTAAGTTTTTAGTTATTTATATATTTTTTGATATTATTGAAGATATTGGTGATTTTGCCGTAGCTATACAACAAATTGCCAAAGGGCAATTGGAAATATGGTTTTGTTTGAATTTGGGTTGCAAACCCCATCGTCAGTCCTGCCCATATTACTTTATGGATTAAAAGTTGACTGGCATGTTTTGGGAATGCAACAATCACGTTCAGCGTTTTTATACAACATTGATACGTTGCGATCCACGTCAATGACCGAGTTTAACCTGATCGTTTTTTGTGTCGGAGCTTGTGACCTCTACAAACTTTACAAACACCCAGTTTTACTTTAATATACTAAATATACTTTATTCCATGTTGCCTATTCTCACATTGACCACTAGATGATTGGAACAAAAGAAGTCTGAAAATTGGACAGTTGTCTAAGTGTCACTGTTTTTCCTTACCAGCCCAGAGTTGCGTCAGACGGCGGCTTCTTTTGGCAGTGAGGATTGGTAGGTGCATGACGTGGCCTCCAGTAAACATAGTAAACCAACATACATATGGGAACATCATGGAACATCCATCATTTGCAAATCATGCCCTAGGGAAAACCGGGAATTCCAAATGTACCTATGTTAGTTTAGAGGTTAAAAAAGCGATAAGCATTGATAAACGACGTCAGCCACATGAAGCATGGCAATCAAAAGCTACAGGCTATCCGGGCCAGCCAAGACATGTTAGTTTACTGTAGCATGAACACAAACTATTATTCATAAGAGGGTTCAATGATAAGAGATGATAAGTTTTAACTGCAATGTGAATACCACCTAGAACTATTTGATAAGCTATTGTAAGAAGGGGTTGCAAATGTGATTACAAGCCAGCGCTGGGCTGTGGGGCTTGTCAGATCCTCGCAGCACTCTCGCAAGTCGGCTTTGGATTCACCAGCCACAAGTTCACTGGAAATTGGTTTCCAAACTATCCAAGTCGGAGGTTTATGGCGTTGGGTTTGTAGGATTTCCCTTCAAGAGATCAACAGAGTCTCAGGCGAGCTAGCCTTGCTGTACAACATGCGTCGACTCCTGGCTAGAACTATGGGAGGAGGGAGGGCATTGTAGCTGCGATGATCGTAGCTGGGATCATGCACCCATGATTTTGCGAAACCCTCAGTTTATAAACAATAGAGGTACACATGTTGATTATCATAGTATTACAGTTTTGACGGCAACCACATGCAACCACCCAATCAAGAATCACGATTTCTTGACCTGGGGTTCTTCGGGTTGACATAAACGATCATCCCGAAATCACGCCTTCTGCTTGACCCCACATGTTTCATCGTCGAAGACCCGGTGCCCACCATCATAAGTATCACCGTGCGGTACATTGATCCCCTACCACTAACTTTCATGATGCATATCCACCTTATGCAACATTGTTTCTGGTTGAAATCCACCAATAGTCCTTATTTTTCAGTGTAAAAACCACATGTTTCTATGTTTACATTTTCAGATACCACTTCTTAATAGTTGAAACAAAATAAAATATCCCCAGAAGATCCATTTGTTTCACCTGCCATTTGTGGTTTTTTGAAAAATTGAACACCATTTTCGGGGGAAGTCCCCATTTCGCCCAGCATTTTCAAGCATCGTTTCATCCACTATCCCACGCTTCAAATCCCCATTATATGTTCATTCTACACCCATTATATTCCATTATCCATTACGGAAGCACGGAAGATTGTATTCCAATTCTACCATTTCACCTTGTGTCTTCATTATATATAGATATATTGTCCCAATAATTATCCAAATATAAGTAAAAACATACAGAGTTTACCCATCAAAAACCCATGATATCCACCATTTGATATCCCTATTCTACATGGTATATCATATTCCATGGTATATTTTTGTTGATATCGTGGGTACATTTTCTGGTTCAATGGTATCATCCACCCATGATCTACCCATCCTCTCGAGGCGAAGCCACCTTCCGCGCCATGGAAGACTCGGTGGTCTATGCCGTGCCACGCCGCGCCTGGGAGAGCTGCTTCACGCGCCGCGGGCGCGGCGGGGAGTTGTCCTTTTCCGGAGCCCAAGGGAGAAAAACGGCGGGTTTAAACCATGGAATTTATCGTGGTTTTAAAAAATACTGTAATGCTCCATGAAATTCAATTAAATCATCTTAAATCATAGTTTTTGATGGTTTCAAACCGCTTTTTCCATGTAATTATAAGTTTTCATGTTTGTTTTTCTTTGCTATCATCTATCTATCTATCTATCTATCTATCTATCTATCTATCTATCTATCTATCTATCTATTTGTCTATATCTATCTGTCTATCTACACCTTGGGATGGAGAGAAACTTGCTGACTGAACTGCCAATGATGGATGTCAATGGAATTATAACCCAAATATTTTGGGAAATAAAGATACATATTATATTGATATGATGGTTGAATAGGGACAATATGTTGGGCCCGAAACCAACCATATGATGTGTATATGATGGGTTATTAAGTAGTGGGCTTGCTACTTGTTGAAGGGAAAAAACAGTTGAAACATCCCGTGTCTACGGGCCTTCCTATGGGCGTTTTTTGGTGAAGCTGTTCACTCGAAGCAATTTTTGGAGGTGAGGAACTGGGAGGATCGAATGATCCGTTCGCACCAATGAGCCCAGCGTTTTCGGGCTATGTTTTGGTTCATTGCACCCGGGTCAAACATGGCTGGGAAATCCCTGTAATAAAGTGGCATTTGAACCGGAACATTGGAACATAAATGTGGGATTGTCCAATGCCATGTTTGATTGCAACAGGGCAATTAACTTCTCATGAAGAAGTTGCATACTTTGCTAGTAAGCATTGGTAAATATTTGTGTATATGGATATTTGGTTGGTTATATTTTGTAATGCGTGTATGCCACCCATTTGAGGAAAGGCAATGGTTTGCGTTTTTGGGTTTGCCACACTAGTAGTTGGTGAGTTGGTGAGGGGCTATCATAAGTCAGCTATAAATGGTTTAATCCCGGCAACCGAGAACTTGCAAACCAGCTTGCCAGGGTCATGTATCATTTCAGGAATTTGAAATTTCCATATCTACACCCCCCAACTTCAAACGTGAAACCCAACAACCGCCGTATCTAGTGGTAACATAATCTTCGGTCTTAAGGTGCCATTTTCAATACAGTGGGTGTCGTACCCTCCGGTAAACTAACAGTTTGCTATGGAAAATCAACTATTTCTATGGCAATTTTCAATAGCTATGTGAATTTACCAGAGGGTATGTCAATTTTCCGGAACCTATCTCAGCGGGCCCCTCGTCTCGACAGGCAGCGCTTCGATGAGTACTGCAAGCTCTTGGACGAGGAGCGGCCGAGATGGCTCGTGGTTTTGTCGGTTGCATATATTGCTATTTGTTGATGTAGAAATGCTACAGAATCATGACATGATGCATACATGTTCCAAGTTGGAACGACCCCCGAAAACTGAAAACTGGTACCATGCCACTCACGGAATTTGCATCTCATAGTCTGTTCGCAGGCGAGTAGGTTTCAAAAGGTTTCAAAAGGCACGCATCACAATCTCAATGATTTGCCATGACTTACGTATTCACTTTCCCAACGTGTTCCCCAAGATTTTCCCACCATTTTCCAAGAATTGATCATGGTTTTTCAACATGTCACATAGATTTTCTCCAAGGTTTCCCATGATTTTCCATCATGTTATATTTCATAGCAAATTTCCCCACATGCCTTCTTGTTTTCATAGCATCTTCCTATATGTCCAAGAATGTTCATTGAATTTTCATCATTCATAGATATTCATAGCATTTAATTCGCATTTTCCCTATATTTCATAGAAATTTCCATGGATTTTCCACCATTTTCCCAACCCTTTTCCCAGCTTTTTCTGAGCCCCGCATTACGGGTCGCGGGTCGCAGGTGCACGCCCTGGAGCCGCTGCTGTCGTCGGAGCGCTACGAGTTGGCCTGCAACGCCTCAGGCGGAAAGGGGATTGCTGGATGGTTTCATCATTGGGGTTTACCCTCTGGTTACCCTCTGGTAAACTGTTACATAACTATGGAAAATTACATTTTTTTAAGGGAAAATAAACTATAATAACTGGAAAATTATGATTTATTATGGGTTGAATTCATTGGAATTATAGTTATTCCTAATTCGATATTAATATATTGGATGACAATTATGGAATGAAATTATGTGGAATGATAAGCCCCAGTATGGAATAGTATGGAATTGTTGAACCCATTTCATGGACAATAATGGGACAATATGATTTGATAAATAACTGGTGATTTAATATGGTTTAATTGGGGTTTAATGGATGATACTATGATTAAAGCACTAATAATGAATGATAATGGGACAATATGGCTTGATATGGAATAATAGATAACCCATTATTATATAAATTGTTTGTCCTTTGAATGGTATGATAATGGGATTTGTTGTGTTTTTTTTTTTTTAATAGTTACTGGCTAAATGAGAACTCCGACGGGTTTATGATGGTTTGCGATGGTGAATGACGGAAAATCATGCTTCAAACTTCTAATCCCAGTGGTTTTATATGGTTTTATAACTGATATTATGTATAAATATATATATATATACAATATTATATAATAACCAGGATATTAACTACAAGTATTGGAGAAATGAGAAATAATTACATGCTGGAAAAATGGTGGAATGATGGGAAATGGTGAATTTTTGTTTACAGTCTATGCTATTTTGTGATCGTGATTGGAGAATGGTCTTGCTGGAATATTTGCAAATATGGAAACATGTGGGAACATATGGGAGGTGGTTGAAATCTCTGGATAGTCTTAGACTTGGATGAAGGGAACATGTACAGGACAACCTTGAAATTGCTGGGAAGAATGTAGGTTTGCCCCTGAAACGCATCCAATGGAAAATTGTAGGTGCACTGGGTGTGTCTTGGATTTTTTGTCTATTTTCTTTCTATTTTTGTGATGGGTGCAAATGTTAATGAAACCAGTTAACTTGTTTCATGCTATCGAAGATTGGCATAGTTTGGCCATGTTGGAAAGAAAAGCCCACGGCATCCCTGCGGCTCGGTTCAAAGCATGGCACCTTGCAGGGCCTTTGACGATCTTCAGTTGTACCTTTAGACCAGTGGGTAATTTTCACGTGGTAATGTGGAAACAAACAGTGCTAATGGATGGTTAAACAGTGCTAATGGACGGTTTAATATTACCACATGACTGTACCTATAGTTGTACCTTGAGACCACTGCAGTCACTGGGTTCCCAGTAATGTGGCAATAATAAACCATCCATTAGCCAAGGGTCACCTGACACCATCCCATACAGGGGTATGCCGGTATGCCAAAAACCTCTATTGAGGATGGTAATCATTCTAATATCCCATTGTTTTCCATATAGTCACTATTGCAACATATCATCCCATAATTATCCTACCTAGCATTGGTTTTACGAAGCTATGTCATTGTTTGTTACATGGGTTTACCACATTACTTGAGTTGATGACTTGAGGGTGTCCAGTTTCCACCTTCACGTCTCAGCTTGCGAAGTCTTTTGGTGCAGAAATCTGTGATTTTCCACCGCTCGTAGTAGGATGAGTTATTTCTTCGTCAAATCCTTAGTTGACTCATCTCCAGGGTTGTTTTCCATCACCAAGCGGTGAAAATCGTGACACATCCCAACCCTTTTGGGTCGTTGGACCGGCCTTGCCGCCATGGACGGAGAACAAGTGGCTGCCGTGAGCATGGCTCCTTGGTCATCAAATGTGCTGGAAAATCCTTTCTAGATAGAGGCTCTAGAGGTTTGAATGCGAAAACCCATCTGTAAACGGGGGATTTGCAAGTTCCATGAGAGATTACCGGAGGGCAACTGGATTGACTTTGCAGGAGAATTGAATCAAAACTTTAAAACATATATGGTGGCAGATTTTCCACAGAATCAGTGACAAGTAAGAAATCCGTCGCGGTGGAACACAGCTGGTCGATGACAGGGCAACTGTCGAACTATCACACCATCACTGAACCCCCATTTTGTTGCTCAATACATTGGTTTTTCATGCTTTCTACTTAGATGGGCCATGGGATTAGCTAGCTCGTTAGTAACATGTCATAAACCACAGAACATCACAAGTAGAATCCATTGACTATATAGATGACTATAGTATAAGAGTCATGGTGATTATCCGCATGAACATCCCACAATTATATTCCCACTATGAAATTTACTGACGATCCCAATTCAAATCCATTTACCAACCTGTTAACAAACCAGGGCCAGTCTAAACCTAGTTATCGTCTCAGTGATTTACCGTTTCACGATGTTTCACTATGTCGTGCTGCTGCCACGGGAGCAAGGAATGGAAGGTCTTGAAGGAGCGCTTCTTTGCCGGAGAGCCAGTGGATCCAGTCTTTGAGGTCAGCGGAATTCGGAGAATTGGTCGGAGGTCGGAATTGCTGCAATCCTGAAGCCACAGGTGGGTGAATGGGAGGTTAAAACCTCGGTGTTTTGTATGGTTTCATAGTGTTTCATTTGGATTTGATATGATTTGATCTATTTTTGAAACTTTGTTTGATATAGTTTTCATCCGATGTAATGGGTTGTTGTATCATTCACCCAACCAACACAGACCCTGAGAATGAAGCCTGTCTAGAGGATATTAGAGGATAATAGTCTTACAACTGCCTAGTTGGTGGGGTGTATGGAAGTTCGGGTGATGTTTTGTGACCCAGCAGAGATTTGAGAAATGAACCAACAAGTGATAGAACTGCTAATCATTAATCATTGCTACAACCAATAAAAGATATGGAATTAGGGGTGAATCAGCCAGAGAGGTGGATAGTGTGATGTATTTTCTGTTTGTTTTCTTTTTTCTATTGGGAGCAATATGTGCTACACCAAGAACGTGATGCAGCTCTTTGTTCAGGCTGAGTGAATCTCTGGCCCAGGTGATCTCACAAGGGAAATGTCCTCTTCCTAGACTTGACTATCATAATTCGCAACCATTTTGCTGCTGAATTCAAGTCGCAATTTTTAGCAAGTTACCCTCTGGTAAACTAACATAACTATGGAAAATCACCATTTCTTTATGGGAAAATCCACTATAAATGGTCATTTTCCATAGCTATGTTAGTTTACCAAAGGGTACACTCTAATTGATCACCATTTTGATGCTCAAATTCCCATGGTGAAAACAGATTGAACCCCCCCGTATCTATACATCTAAAAACGTGTCGAACCCGCCGGTTTGTTGCTTCCGGGATCGCCATATCGTTTGCCCCAGGGCATCGTCAAAGACTTCATTGCCTTCGACGTGACCTTGCAGGCCGGACTCGTCGAGCGATGTTTGTGGTGTCCTCCAAAAATGGATACCCTTTGGTGAACTAACATAACTATGGATAATCACAATTGTTCATGGGAAAATCCACTATAAATGGCCATTTTCAATAGCTATGTTGGGTTACCAGAGGGTAGCTCACATTGATGATCAACCATCAGATTTGGAGTGCCCCATTCTCCGAGAAACATATTTTTGTATATTTTTGTTATTTTTAATTGGGAATCAACGCTTCAGTGTTGGATGTGTTGGCCGGAAGGTCTCTGTCAGCTGTGCTGGCTGTGCTTAGTTTGTTTATTTTTTCCAGTAGAGATGATATGTAAGCAAAATAGATTTTGCGTTCACAGGGCTGCTTGAGATGAGTGGTAGGGGGTTCGACTTTCGAGCAGTCATTCTGTGAAGATGTGGATTGTTTATTTGTTCCATTCGTATTTGGGGTATGCTATGCTTAGTATCATCATTTTTTTAATACTTGATACTCGGTGAAGTATTATTTTGCATTCTAATTGCGAGACAAGAACTATGATTTGTTTGCTATTTGTTTCTTGCCATTCACTGATTTTAGTAATGTTTAGTATATTAGACCTGTATGCGTAAAAAATCATCTGTATATAATATATGTATGATGGTATGCCACTGCCATGTTGATTGGGGTTGGTCATCCCTCTTTTCAGATGATGTGTCCTTCTTGGCAATGTGCAAATTCATGGCCAACCACCTCCAAAATTGCGCAAAGCATCTTCAAGTTGGCTAAACTCTCCATTTTGCTGGTTAGTCCCGGTGTTTCCTGGCGAAATTCGTTAAAAAATAGCCTAGCCACATCTTCTCTTCACCTCCAACTTGCATCATTTTGCTGGTGGAATCTCTATTTTTCTTGCTTAAGCCACCTTCCCACAGCAACCTCCACCAACTCCGATCCCGTGCAACACTGACCCCGTCCATCTTCTTCCGAACACCGTTCCTGCTTAATTTCCTTTTTTGAGACCTCCATTAATATATATGAATGCACTCTGAACAAATCAAGAATCTCGTCTTTTTGCATCAGGTTACTGTAAGATGGTTAACTTCCCATTTTGGCATATAATCCAAGTAGTATTGTCTCTTACTGTACCATACTGTACCCATATTTCTTCGGGTAACTCTGGCTTTTTGCTGGTCAAGTTCGCTTAATCTTGTCTGAAAATAGGGTAGGTTGATCTGAACGTAGGGTACGTCTCAATCCACTGTCCACCATCCTGTTAAGTAACATAAATGTGGAAAACGTACCATTAGTTTACCCCAGGGCAATCCTCATATTGCCCATTAATATAAGAAGTTTGGGTTTGCCCCATCTTCAGACACCCAACTGCCGTACCAAGTTGGTCAAATATCCCATATCCCCATGATATTCTCACTATATCCCCTTTAAACCACCATGTTTGCTGCTTAAGTCCCTTTACATGTGCAGTTGCCATATCTTCCGCACCATCTTAGAAAACAACTACTTAACTGATACACTAGAATAAACCAAACCAACTTGTTTATCATACATCATATTAGCTACATCAACCATAAATACGGTATGTGCTTTCATGGTGACAGCGAAAACTTGTTACATCATATTTGTATATCCATAACCATCCGATTTCCTCCGATTTTTCTTAGTTAAGTTCCCTTGTGGTCGCCATATCTTCCAAGAGTTAAATCCTCATGAATGAATATATATATATATATTATATATATATGTCCAAGAAATACCACCTTTTCTGATGCTTTAAATCCTTGAATCTTTGATTTTTTTCGGTGATGCAATCCAAACGCTCCACAAAACGGGGGACCGATCCCCGTTAACCCCCAATTCATCCGCGTGTATCATCAACGCAACAGTGAAATTGGAGTTATGTGAATCCCACGGTATTTCCATCAAATCCCACCATTCTTTATGGTGATATCCACCTTTCACCGACTATCAGCTACATAAATCAGCTATATCAAGCTCTCAATCCCCTTATTTTTTCGAAATGCTCAAAGAATCCCTCACTGGATTGGTTAATGGGAACATTGAAACCGGAAACCCCCATATTTCATGGGAAAATCCAGCCAGTTTCCTGTAAAATGTCCCTTAAACCAATCCAATGAATCCCGGCATTTTTGTTCGATTTCACTCCCAAGGGTTCCACACCTACAAAGATCCACCGATCCCCCACTTGAGGCTGCAGTTCCAATGTTGCAAATATAGGTGGATATAGTAACCATAGTTACCATAGTTATAGAGGTTACATCCCAACTTCTAGAATCTTATAGACTCATTATCACCCATAGTTATATTTATCACCATAGTTATCACCATACTTATCACCTATTCATCAATCCCAACTGATCACTCATCAGTTATCAATAGCTATCTCCATGACGTCGTCATCTCCAGGACGTCTTCAAAAAGGTGGAGATCTTCATGCACGGCGTGGACAGTTTGTCCGAGGGCCTCACTGCCTTGGCGGAGAGCACCACCACGGGGCTCAGCGCGGTGGACGATCAGCTGATCAAGGCCACGGGGCACGGGACGGGGCGTTGTTGGTTTTCTTGGATATCATAGGATACCTATGGATAGCTGTGAGCCAGGATGTAATTCTAACTAAATTGATCTATAATGAGATATAATGAGTATTTGGAAATTATTTGTACATGCTGATAACATAGGTCATAAGCCATGTGCCAAACTGGGGTGGGTCCCATTTGAAATGGGTCAAAACCACAGCCGTGTAGCCACGTGCCAGGATGGATGCACTTTTCGACATCTGGTGGTATCAGGTGTTGAGAACAGTGAGTTCTCTACCAAAAACTTACTGGTGCTAAACGTAGGGAATGGGGGTTGCTGGGATGATAAAGTTTTCATGGTTATTATAGGTCATGAACCCCCATTCCCTACGGTTAGCACAAGTGAGAAAAAAAATGGCATTTGACATTTTGACCAACAAAATTACAGTGGAAGTGGTAACCAAATGTTCGAGTTCGAATTGGTTCATTTCACCCTAAACGACCAGAAATCAACGGTGGTTTCCCCTTTCCTCAACACCTTTTGTTCTGAAGTGGTTCTCCACTACCATAGGGCCAAAAGGAAACAACCATTAAACCATGATTATTTTGTGGTTCCAGCTGAATTTAACCAATTTTTTCCGTCAAAAAAGAAGGCCTATCCGCTGGCCATTGAAGGCGGATTGCTGCAAAATGAAGGAGGCCACCAACAGCATCACCCGGGCGGATGCGCCGCATTCAGCCATTGCCAAGTTGAGACGCGACATGGACTTCAACATCATGTGCCTTTGGATCAAGACGGGGGTCCTTTTTTCGGAGGCTGAAGGAGCCACATCCTACAATGGAAAAAAGATGTTTGAATGGGATTTCATGGAAATAGAATGGCATATCACCTACTTGGGGTTGCAGTTCAGGTTACTTTTATGGGTTATTGGTGTTAAAACACCCCAACAATTGAGATATAACCCTCAAAGATATGGTGAAAAATCTCCACTACCTGGAATTGCACTTGCAAGATGGGAAACCCTCACCATGTTTGAACGACCAAAAAAACAACACTGGGGCGACCAAGCAGGAATAAAATGATTGTGTATCAAACCCATAGACTGCCATAGACAAAACAACGCCTTCGGGTCAACAAAGGGCAAACAATGTGTGCAAGCCAACTTATTAACATCGATCAATTCATCAAAACTGATATGTCACAGCATGCATTTGCATATTTATTTGATATCCACTCATATCCAACTAAGCTAACCAACAGACTTTTTAATCCAGCTATACCCCAAAGGAATTTTACGATTTAAATCATCATTCCCTCAAATTTTTGGGGAGCGGCATCTCGATGAGCCTCAGCGCTGAGGAACCCCTTGAGGTCCCACATTGTGAACAATCGGAATATGAAGGGCCATTTGGACGCTTGGCTGCATGGCACTGCATGGTCAAGTTGCGCTTGGGCTACATTAAGCCATCAATTGGGAGATGGTCACTTCGCACCGTTTTGGCCATCAAAGATTTTTGAATTTCATTAGACATATGGATGGGGATGGAATGATCGGAATGAATTGCCAACTGCAATGCGTCCGTGCTTACGTCCGAAAGTATAACACGTTTAATCAGCTTCTCTCAACTTTCCCACGTGAAGTCCCCATTTTCGCGGCTGGACTTCACATTGTTGCACGTGCAATCCAGATGTTTTCAGATGCGTCACTAGCATCTTCACTATTGCGAGCGGAGTGCCCATTTGCATCACTAGAATCCTCATTGTCCACGGATGTCCAGGGTAGGTCCTAACTTCCTTAAGTTCAGCTTGGATTCTAGATCCTGATATGTGTCAAGCTAAGTCCATCTAAGTCCCAATTTTTTCCGAATCAAACCACCCACGTTGGCAGGAAAAATCCCGGTTGTTGGTTAAATCCCCATGTTTGCAGGTGACAACTCAATTTGTTGCTGCTTAGATCCCTTTTTTCGTCGGTTCAATCCCAATTCATCTCTTTATAAATGATCATATTCCCATCATACCACCATTGTTCAAAAATCCCAAAATGTTGGTTAAAGATTGTTAAAGCATGTGAAACCCTCATACATCCCAATGTATTTTGTTGGTGAATCCCCAATGTCCCATATGAAACGCTTCGATGCCACGTCCCCGCAGGACAAACGCCGCCGGAGGCTTCTGGAGCTGAACATCGCCAAGCGGGAGCGATCCGCGTCCGGGATCATGTGACCCATCATGGAGAAAGCCACGTGGCTGTGTAATCTGTTAAGTAACCATGGTTTGATAGGGAACATGGTTCTTTTACATTAATACGAAGTTTAATATGGTTTGATAGGGAAAATCATGGGATATTAATGGGTATACTCTCTGGTAAAGTAACATAGCTATGGAAAATCACCATTTTTAATAGGACAAACAACTATTCCTATGTCCATTTTCAATAGCAAACTGTTAAACTACCAGAGGGTAATGTTTGATAGGGAACATGTTTTTTCGCATGGTTGCACATGATCATGATTTTTTCAGATGGTATAAGTTATAAGGTTTCATATGGATCGATAAGCGATAGAAATGGGGATAGAAGCATCAAACATGATTATAAGACCATCAAGTACGGGTTTCAACATCCATGTTCCAGCTATTTTGATTTTCTCAATCTGTACTGATTGTACTGTAGTTTATGTTTTTGCATGTTCCTCGCCATGTGTTATTTTTTCTTT
Source organism: Symbiodinium sp. clade C Y103 (assembly GCA_003297045.1). NCBI lineage: Eukaryota > Dinophyceae > Suessiales > Symbiodiniaceae > Cladocopium > Cladocopium sp. clade C. Next base: position 236,499 of record BGPT01000202.1, read on the forward strand.
TTGCATCGCAGTGCCAGCCTTTTCTTGCTATGCAAAAACCCAACCCTTCGAACAAAACAAAATGATTTTGATATGACCAATTTTTCATGTGGTGCTCGCCCGGTTGTCAGTTTTGTTAACGAAATCGTGGCTATTTCATTACGCTAAGGCACAAATCTGTAGCCCCGTGACCAACCAACTTGGACAAGTCCCAGACTGTTGCGAAAACCTTTACGAACCCACTATACCAATGGTTTCAACCGTAGATGTTCCCTTAGTAAGTAGAGCGCATCGCGTCAAGCAGGAAATGGATGAGTGCACCAAAAAACATCTGAATCAGACGGACCGAAGGTAGCCTGCACTGGGAGAGGATGGGGAACTTGCTGAATAGGTTGATTGGGTTGATATGTACGTCTCTCTCTCTATATATATATAGTTATATATATATATGTGCATGTATACAGTATGTATATCTATATAACTTACAGTATATAACCAGTATATATACATATATGTATATATGTGTTTGTGCACATATGTATCTGTATATATATATATATGTATATATACACAGTATATGGTATGTGTGTGCGCGCGCACATACATGTATTTATATAAATGTATCTGTGTGCGCATATGTTTTCACATACATGTATATAAGTATGCATGTAACGATGTAATTATAAATGGATGTACGGAATATGAATGTATGGAATATGAATGTAATGTTGATGCAAATATATCCGTTTGTATGCATACACGAGGCAATGGTTGGGTCGTGACATGGTCCGTTTTGTTTCAAACGTTTCAAATTTGTTTGGGTTGTGCATTCTGCTGAAAAGTGTTGTCACCAATCACAAGTGTTTGAACTTCTGCAACGTATATAGCCTGATCTCTATTCTAGCACCAGGGCAGGTGCAAGGGGGGGGTCAGTTTCCATCAGCATCAAGGTAACTTCAGGAGGTGACGTCCATTTCACATTATTTCACCAGCCATTGCCAACCAAAAATAGATACAGTGAATAGCTTCACATCAGTTCAGGATCAACCCCAGTTCAAACTTCCTCCCATTAGATTCATGGTGCTGATGGCGCCAGAGAGAGAAAGAGAGATAGAACGGGACAGAGACAGAAGAACAGAGAGAGAGAGAGAGAGAAAGAAAGAAAGAAAGAAAGAAAGAAAGAAAGAGATATTGCAGCATCTATGTTGGTAGTCTACCAAATATATTCAATGTTTCTTTCGTGAATGAGCCATCTCCCCAAGCCCTGCCAAGAAAAACGCATTGGGATGAGTTTGCAAGGAGATCATCATTGTTTGTGTTGCCATGGCAGGTATTTGTCCGCGCAGAGCCAGCTGGATTCAGCCAAGATGGCTTTTCATGAGGTTGACAAGCACATCTTCGAGTGGCCCCCTGTGGCAGTACAAATCGGGACCCCAAGAGCCACCAGGGTCACATTTAATGGTGATATAATGGGAGTGTAATGGACATAACCATCACGAATTGGGGACTTGCGGGACTGAACCAACTAATTATGATTGGTTGAATGCCGATGACCATATCTTTCGCGCCAGCTGGTGAGTGGTTTGAAATCTGCTTCTTTAGCACCTGGATGATTCCCGAACTGCCGTCGTCCTTTGGGATAGGGCAGGCAGGAGCAAACATGGGTCAAAACTACCAACCAGCTCAATTGAATATGCAGGCTGAACTCCTTGAACATGCCAAAAATACATTCTAGGAATTTGTAGGTATGCAAACCATTGCAAACCTACCATCAGTGGGTAAAAAGCGGCAAATGCACAAGTACTATATGGGTTTTGGACATTGTGGTCGTCCAATTTCATGGCTGTAGATGGTGCTTGGCTTAGTCTGTGTTTCTTTGGCACTGTATTAGCAATGTCAGTAAGAGGGCATTGGCTTTGAACATCTTTGACACATTTTGAGACCACCAATCCCATCCACGCCCAATCAGTTGGATAAGAAAGATTGGACATGGATAATGTGGTACACCCAACAATAAGCTATCCCGATATTGGGTTTACCACATTGCATAGGTTATGTTCCTGAACACTCCTGAGCCCAGCTCAACAAAGTGTTGACGTGTTGCCTTGGCTCAATCTACGAGGTTGTACATTCTGGAGGAGTACAAGGGAGACATCTTGGTGGCTTGACGGAACCCAATGGATCAGGTTAGGTTATTTTTAGCCTTTTAGTTTATAGGTTATATCCTGCCTATTTAGATATTTTTAGCTTGCTAATATAACCTAAATTAGGTTACATAGGTCATTTTTTGAGGTTATATGTTTAGTTGTTTTTTTAAGGTTATATTTTAGGGTTTATTGCTTTAACCTAAAAAAATATGCTCGTGTCTTGTTTGTTTTTTTTTCCTGATGTTTTCTGTGTATTTTGTTAATGGATTACTGCAGAACTTGATGTAGGATTACTTTGACAGGAGCTGTAGGATTACTTGTTTGAATTACTGCATACCTTCTTTGATGGTGACTGTTAGGATTCTTTTTGTTTTCATGCCCTGATTCTTTGCACATCTGCTGCCAATTCTTGGCCAAGTGCTGGTCAAGGGAAGAGGTACTAGGATTAGTTTGACAAGAGAACATGTGCATGGCAGGACACAGCAAAGCATAAAGGAGAACATGAGCACCTTTTTTTTGGTGCTATCAGCACAGCAAAGCAAAACAACATGTGGAAAGATGTTGATTACTTTTTTGCCAGAAACATGTTGTTTGTTGAATTTGTTTTGCTTAAGCATGGGGGTTCAAAGAAAGCACAGTAGGAAACACCTGAAAGAAACCCTACCACACCAAGTAGCAAGCAACCCCTGCAAAACACTTCTCAAGTTGCCACAAAAAATAGACGTCGCCAAACAAAAAAAAACAACCGCCACACAAAAAAAGCACACACGCACAACAGCCACGCAAAACATAGCACCAACAAAACAACAACACGCACAACACACCATGGATAGCAAACATAGCACCAAAACATCAGCACATCAGAAGACCAAGAAACACCACCTCAACAAAACAAAGCAATTTTCTGGGATAGCAACCACGATGGATGCCCCAGCACCAAGACGCATCTACCTCAAAAGCATTCCCAAGGGCTGGTCTTGGGAAGATGCAAAGCGGTGGTGCTACAATCTTGGCTTGCCATGGCCATCCCATGTTCACGTACATCCTGGAGGGTGTGACATGACATCTTGCTATATTCATTGGCACACAACTGCCTCTGAAGCGCAAAGGATGGCTACAGTCTTGACTGGGCATTACTTGGTTCATAGGCCAACTGAAGCTGTAGTTGCGCCAGATGAGTAGCAGCCAAAGAGGACCACAGCATCTTGGCTCAAGAGGGTAGGGGTAGGGGCTATGCAGCACCATGGGTCCTGCAGAGGCTTTGTGCGGTCCACACAGCTGCGGCATCATGGATACCACCAGGACATTAATGGCAATCTCAAGCGATTGACCTGTTCATGCTCTGATTGGATTTGGCCAAGTTGCCCTGTCTGTTTTGTAGCTTGTCAATGGTTGACTTCATGAGCCATTGGAATGCTTTTGTTCTCCAGGACTACTTGTGTCCTTTAAGATTACTTGTGTCCTTTAGGATTACTTTTGTCCTTGCACTGCACTAGAAAATAGATGATCGGTTGAGCCAGCCAAGGCTGAAGTGAGGGCGCGCCCGCTCCTGGGCTGCACCTAGATTAGGATTATCTTGTTTGCTTTTCTAGGATCTAGGATTACTGGCTAGGTCTTAGGACTACTTTGTTTGGAATGTTGGCTTCTCAAATTGTGTCATCCAAGGTATGAAGCATTGTGGCCAAGGATTCAGTGTGAATGGCACAGCATGTCAGAGGACCAGTGCCTTGGTTGCTTTTTGTGGGGTGGGAAACCAAAACATATAGGATTACTTCATGATCAATGGGAATCTTTGTTTTTGGCTGAGTTCAAAACACATAAAGATACATAAAGCTGAGGCGCAGCCGCCTTGGGTTTCCAGACTTGGCCACCTATGCTGAAGCATATATGGAGGCCTTGTGACTTGGATTCAGCAGCAAAAATGTGGTTGCCCTTTATGCCAAATGCACTCTGGAAGGTGACAAGACTTGGGAAAAATCCAACTGCAAAGACCACTTTGGAGTGGACCACACAGCAGCAGAAGAACTGGAGCAAAAGTTCACCTTGCACACTTTCTGGTATCCCGCATGTCACAGGAGTCAATGTTTCTCTTGATTGCCTGCGCCTCAAGTACCTTGGATCAGATACGCACATGTATGGTGGGCTACTGTGGCTCATGGTCTTCATTATTTTGGATCATGGCTCTCCATTGGCCAACTTGGGATATTTCTGGGGCATGATCAAATTCTGGTATGGCCAGCTTGGTGTGACTCACCGAGATCACTTGTTTCAATCGACTGAAAATGTTGCAAAGGAACTCGGGCCCTCCAAAGCTAAGAGGGCGAGGTGTAGAAGTGCTTGGGCTGAACCATGTCATGGTGAAGATTTGGGAAGAAGTCTACAATTCTAATTCTTCCTTGGAGTTGCACAAAGTGTCTTGCAAATGTTGAAAGAGAATCACTGGAATTGAAAAGCACAAAGGTGAAACTGTTCTACCTGGACCTGATGCAGCCCAATTTGTGCATGCTGCCTTCAAAATGGCACATCTGAACAATTTGGTGCATGACCAAGAAGGCTGAGACCGAGATTCCTGACATTTGTGATCACCATTAAGCCCCACATGGTTTTGCATGTGGCCCTACACTCTCATGAGATTTCCCCTCGGATGACTTGGAACTTCACAGGAGAGGATGAAATGGGGATCTTGAAAATCCTTGGCCAGAATTGTGTCAAAAGGTTTGCAACCACAGGATGTGAGCAGCAAAATGTTGCAACATTGGAGGGTTGTCATGCACCTAGAGATGGAGAAGCACTAGAGGAAAGAAACCTGCTGCAGCTGAAAGCTTTTACGATTACTGCTGACATCTGTTTCACAAAGGCTAGCTGTTAGGATTACTGTTGGCACCTGTTGGTTTCGCAGCTTTCCTTTTGATGTTTTTAGGATGACTGCTTGCATGTTTTAGGATAACTTCTTGCATGCTTTGAGAATAACTCTTGCATATTTTAGGGTTACTGTTTTTGTTAGTTATTTTTGCAAAAGGCATGAAAGAAACATATTTTGAAAAATGTCACAGACAAAAACAAGGCAAAAAATGTTGCCTAAATTTTCAGGGAGACCCATTTATTTAGGGATTTTTTTTTTAGTTTAGGGAATTTTTTTTGGATTTCTTCCTGCCTCCTCTACTGCTTTTCCTGCTTTTCCTGCTTTTCCTGCTTTTCCTGCTTTTCCTGNTTTTTTTTTTAGTTTAGGGAATTTTTTTTGGATTTCTTCCTGCCTCCTCTACTGCTTTTCCTGCTTTTCCTGCTTTTCCTGCTTTTCCTGCTTTTCCTGCTTTTCCTGCTTTTCCTGCTTTTTGCTTTTCGTTGCTTTTCCTGCTTTTTGCTTTTCGTTGCTTTTCCTGCTTTTTGCTTTTTGTTGCTTTTCCTGCTTTTTTTTGCTTTTTTTGCTTTTCTGCTTTTTCGCTTTTCTTGCTTTTGCTTTTTTGCTTTTTTGCTTTTCCTGCTTTTTTTTTGCTTTTCCTGCTTTTGCTTTTTTTGCTTGTCNTGCTTTTTCGCTTTTCTTGCTTTTGCTTTTTTGCTTTTTTGCTTTTCCTGCTTTTTTTTTGCTTTTCCTGCTTTTGCTTTTTTTGCTTGTCTGCTTTTCCTGCTTTATTGCTTCTTTTTGGCTTCTCTGTTTTTTTGCTTTTCCTGCTTTTGCTTTTTTTGCTTGTCTGCTTTTCCTGCTTTATTGCTTCTTTTTGGCTTCTCTGTTTTTTTGCTTTTCCTGGTTTTGCTTTTTTTGCCTTTTTTGCATTTCCTGCTTTTGTTTTTTTTGCTTGTTCCCTGCC
>BGPT01000202.1:243400-273400 GCA_003297045.1 Symbiodinium sp. clade C Y103
GGAAGGTTCCAGCTCCGAAATGCTGCAAATAGCATGCAAAATGGAAGGTTCCAGCTCCGAAATGCTGCAAATAGCATGCAAAATGGAAGGTTCCAGCTCACACATGCTGCAAATAGCATGCAAAATGGAAGGTTCCAGCTCACACATGCTGCAAATAGCATGCAAAATGGAAGGTTCCAGGCTCCCAAATGCTGCAAATAGCATGCAAAATGGAAGGTTCCAGCTCCCAAATGCTGCAAATACCATGCAAATAGGATGGACAACCTACCTAGCCAGAAATCCAAAAAAAAATCCCTAAACTTAAAAAAAAAAATTCCCCAAACAATTTCCTACCCAATTTTCAGGTACCATCATTTAACCTAATTTAGGTTTAGTAAAAATTACCTAATAGGCTATGTATATTTTTTTTGCCTTAGGTTGTATATAACCTAAACGGCTAAAAAATAACCCAGCCTGATCTATTGAGAAGTGCATTGTAGGATCGCGGCTCCCAGAAATGGATGGGATCTGTTTGAATGTTTCCAGAAACAACAGCGGATTTCCAAACAGGTGTTTTTGTTTGACAGACAAGTGTGCAAAACCGTACGCCTTCCTCTTTTTTTCCGGAACATTAACGGGAATTGTGTCATGTGCGCGTTAAACTTGCATTCTGTCGGTCTACCAGGATACATTGTGAAAGGAAACGTGTGTTGAAGGAGGCATTTGCCACTGTGAACTTGGTTGAGTTCCACAAATGCGCCTTGGGATTTTGTTACTTGCAACCATTGGTTTTAGGCCCAAACCTGCCCAGAACAATGGCAGCAATTTGCGTCGAAATAGCGGAAACTCGAAAAACAGAGGCGGACATTTCCAGAAAAAAATTGCCCGTAAATTTTGCCTGCACTAAAGGTCAGGATAGTTTTGAGAGTTCACATTGATTTTTGTTCAATTGAAATTGGTTGCCCAAACAAAACTCTCAAACAATCATGTTGTTCTTGACCTTTGTGGGATCAGCATTGGCTGCTCACCACAGCATTGAAAACGCTTTCCTTGTGACTCGTGATGGCATGTTTGGTTTGTGTGCCGACGGAAACCTAGGACAGCTGCCTTCAGCACCTCAGCACAGCACATCGATGGGCAGAGTGCGATGGTAGTTGAGTCATTATTCGCTCAGGCTCATTCATGAGGGATTGATCACCTTAGATGTTCAGAATCCCCAGCAACTCCCCAGCATAAAAGGAGTCTTACCATGGTTTTCAACACTGCTCAATTCGCCGGTTTTTACCCATCCGAAACTGTTGAACATTGACCCAAGTACCTTCTGATTGAGGAAACATTTGGGCTCCGATTTGGAAGGTTGGGTGCCCTTCTCAGGACGTGTTTTGACCCATGGGGTTTGAATTTGGAATGTCAGTTCAGTCTTGTTTTCTACGCTGTTGTCAATTCGAGTCTTTGTGTCTTAGTACTAATCCATGGGGTTTATGATTCGTGGTTAAGCTGGATTTGAACATGATTGTTTTTAAGACTTGTGTTTGGGACCCTATCTCGAAATCCTGATCTCCGATGTCCCGTGATTACAATCATCACAACTAAAGCTTACTCGAAATAGTTGGTTCCCCATGATCGTCCCCAACTAGTTGGATCTACCAAGGTGGTCGTTAGCTCAGCTGGTTTGAAACTCCAATAACTAGACTGTTTATGAATGTTTATGATATGTATACCGCTATAGAATCCTTAGAGTTCATGGGGCTGACATGAACTTTATATACACACCTGTTTATAAGTCACTTCCGCCAGCGAACCATTGTCATCCATGTCATCTCAGGACCCTGAAATACCTGCAGTACGAATTCTTCGCCACCTCGGCGCACGCCATCAGCGGCGTGCTGCCCGTGCGCATGGAGTTTCGACCCATGGTGGAGATGACGCCCGAGCACCTGGAGGCTCAGGCGCGTGGCCACGCCCGTTTGCCAGGGGAGTTGAACAGATGAAGTCGGTGCTGCAAATTGTAAGTTATAGAGACCTTTTTAAGTTTATAAGTTGCAAGTATACTATACCGCCTTTATAACTTGTAAGTGCGGGACCAGTGGTTTTATGTCTTTTTTTTTGGTGGAATGTCCTGGTTGTTATTCATTAGTGCTCCCACCTGGTACTGCAATTAGTTTTTTGGGTAAATGAACCAAAGAACTTGTTGTGACCCTTTTTGTTGGTGCGATGGTTTTTGACTAGTGCCCCCCCAATGGTAAGCTACCGGGTAAATCGGAGATGGTTTCACTTAGCCTTCACCAGGGTACTGCGGACCCCCATGAAAATGTGGGAGCAGCAAAAACTGGGCTTGGTGAAATAATGCTAAATCACTGTTTAAGACATCTGCGTTTGAGAGTTAAACACCGATTTTTGCCCGATTTTTGATGGTTATCTAAGGTCAACAATATATCTGAAGCATCAGCCATCATTACATCTCCCCACAAGTAGTTCCCGTTTCTTAGCTAAGTTAGTTCAGTTTAGTTGACTAGGCAAGTGTTGGGTGAATTCTTGCTAGGCATATCGAACTAGTTATGGGTGAATATAAAAGAACACACATCACTGCGGGGTCACAACACGCAACATGCTCCCTTATCAGTCATGTGTTAACTATATGCATGAAATATTCCATATATCGTGTGTGTCTCATATATATATATATATTGATATATCACATATGATATGACTTCCCATGTGGCAAATATAATATGATAATACGTTATATTGGAGTACTTGGATATAGGTATGCTCATACATGGTACACTTGGACAAATATTCCAAACTACATTTGCATAGTTATGTTCTTATACATCATAGACATATTCCACACACACACAGATATAGATATATATATACATAGAGTCGTCCTGGAATAAATAGAATATGGAAATTTCACAAAATCCCCAGTCAAAGTGGGAATATGCATGACTCCTGTACAACCTCCTGTACAACCTCAAGAGCTACCACCACAACCTTCATGCGGGTGGAAGCAGCAGTCGGAAACTGAGCAGCTGCAAAAGCGATGCCAGATGCCATGTCTTGGAAATACAAAAGCTCTTGCTCGAGCTTGAGCTGGCAAAGGTTCTTGCCACATGTATGGCTGAGAAGAGCCAAGGAAAAAATAAGGATGCAAGATCTTCTGAGAGTCAAAGCCCCAAAGGCTTGAAAATTCTATCTGCTTCAGGATTCCTCTCTCTCTCTATCTCTCTATCTCTCTATCTCTCTATCTCTCTATCCATCTATCTATCCATCTATCTATCTATCTATCTATCTATCCATCTATCTAATGTATCTAATGTATCTAATGTATCTATGTCTTATTACTGGTATTTTGGGGCACTGCAGGGATCCATCGCCAGGTGGAGATGGCCCTGCAGGAGGCGGACGAGGCCGTGGCCAATGACGGCAGCGCCTCGCCCCAGGTGGTCACCGACTTCTCGGCGCGGCTCATCGAGCGCCTTGGGCGTTGGGCGTTGGGGCAATATATGGGGATATATGAATATAATATATATATATATAAATATGGAGAATTTAGGGGGAATATATGGATTTTAAGAAACAGATAGTGAAGAAGACCATGGATTCTTCGTTTTTTTGGGTATGACTACTGTGTTGGAGGTTGATTTGAATGGTATTTTGGATTTTTTGGGACGTTTCGAGATTCTGGAGTATTGGAATTTGATGGGAGTTTCTATACTGATTCTTTTTTTTCAGGAGTCATTCAGAATCATTCAGGATGATGGAAATTTCCTGAGAAAGTCAGGCAGACAAATTTGGTGAGTTCACCTCTATAGCGATGGAATGGTGTTTGGAAAAAAATCAGCCAATCAGTTCTCATCAGTTCTATATGTTTGTTGGTGGTTTATACTGACCATTCTTTGGTGCGTTCAGTCAATGTTTGGATAGTTCGGATAGTTATCTAAATCCATCTAAATCCTGATTTTGGTGGCTTGGACTGCAATTGTCTTTTCTTCAGTTTTCGTTGGTCCAATCTTTCTTTGTGTTTGTCCATGTCTTTTGGGCCGGTGATATCCATCTTTGGCACCTTCAGGTGTATCCCCACCTCCGCGACCCAGGAAATTGGCCAAGGATAACAAGAACAAACCCGGCGAAGGCCGCGTTTGAGGATTCACATCCGTAGAGAGTGGCAGAAAAACCAGTCCATGGAGAATATATGATAAGATGCATTAATATGCCACTGTCAGTGGCGTTCTTTTTTATACTCCTTCCAGCACCACCCCAAAAATAAGGATGGAAAAGTCAAAACATGTCAAATGAGTGATTAATGAGTGATTAAGTAAGCATATTGTTTGAATCTTGAAGCGTGTTACTATAGACATTCGCAACATCAATCTTTGATCAGATGCCCATATGAAGAGCCATTCTGAAAAGGGAACGATACCAAACCCAAATCACAAGCCATACTATAGTCACTAGAATGTACATGACATACAACATGTTGATATTACCTGACTATGCAGCATACAGCATATACTGTAGTGTACCCCGAATGCATGATGAGGATGCACGATGATAGACACCGATTCTACAAGCATGTACAGTAACCATATATATATATAATATATATATATATATATTATACAATCCCTTGACTATTCATATGGATTTCTTCTAGAAGAGTGTCCATTTCATTTTTTTGAATCATGCTATTTACCCCTCGTTATGTTAAACTAGCCAAGGAAAATCACATTATTGAAAGGTAATGCATTGAACCAAATGTCGTGTTGTTCCCGTAGCTTTGTAACGAACTTCCAGAGGGCAAATCATCAAAACATCACATTTTTTACTATCTTTGACATTTTCTGCGTATTGATTAACCATTGAATGATTGACCATGCTGTAACATGTATTGTAAATATATGTATATATATATATGTTTGACATGTGCCATTTTAAAAGTGATGTTAGCAATTTTATTGTTCAGTCTTTACACTACACCCTTACCTATATACATGATTCACTTATATCCTATTATCATCCAATTACTTCCCTATAATCGTGGGGGTTACTTTATGTATATATATGTATATATATATCTGTCTGTCTGTATGTATGTATGTATGTATGTATGCATGCATGCATGCATGCATGTATGTATGTATGTATGTATGTATCATATCATATTGACTTTTATATTTTGACCATGGAAATTAATGAATATGTTGAACCATGAATGAATTCCGGCACTCATGGAATGAATTATAGATGTACACACACACACATATATACATATATATACATATAATTAGCTAGTGAGGAAGGTATTGCAGTGGCAAAAACATGTATATACCTATATACACCTATTGACATAGCCATTTACATCGCCATAATCTAGTCTAATAGTAGCCATTTACACCACATTGCCATACGTGTGTTGTACATTTTTCACCATGGTACAATGATGGTTTGGATAAATCGCAATTTTTGCACCATGTATTATACTAATGGCTAGTAATGAGAACCGTGGATAAATGACAAGATTGGACTCATGTTGACACACATAGAAAACATCAAAAATATCCTTTAGCAAACTAACACGGCCGTGGAAAATCAATACTTTTAATAGGTGAATCAACAATAAATGGTCCATGTTCCATAGTTATGTTGAATTACCAGAGGGTACGTCCCTATAAATACCCGTATTTTCCTAGATTCTTTAATATTCCAAGTTTTTTTTTCCTATATCCTCCATAGGAATCACTATTCGCTCCCATTCGAAACACAGGTTTAGACTCCGCAGCCGGCGATTCGCCTGCAGTGCCGGTCGATCCCTTGTGCCCCGGCGGGATTTCATGGGGAAAATCGGATGGGTTTTTCATGTGGGGAAGAATGGGACAACCTATGAATTCCCCATGATTAACCATGGATAATCCAACCTAAAAACCATGGGTAATATAATGTTAAACATGGTTTATAGTTGGTTTACGCCCTTGTGGATCTATGTGGTTTTACATGGATGTAGTATGGATTTGAATCCGTTTCATATACTGACATGAACGGCATTACACCATTCTTGTCCAGCCTAGGACACACAAAACTCCAATTTTCATTAGGGTTTATGATGGGTTATAAATTATAAACCAACATAAACCAACATAAACCAACATAAAACCAACATAAAACCAACATAAACCAACATAAACCAACTTCGAAGTGGGGTTAACACCACCCTGTATTACCGGTGGTTTGCTCTCGCGGTTCGCGGTTCGGAAGTCTGATGATCGATTTGATTGGTTGAAGGGAAAATCTTCACCGGAAACTGGTTGGTTTTCCCCATCAATTTTAGAGATTTCCGGTAATTTTTCCCTGAAACCAATCCAATTCTAGCAGTGAACGTTCTATTCTGGAGCCGTTAATTTTTTGATTCGATGGTCGGTTTTCTGCGTTGAACAGCACTATAACATGGGAATATGGGAGGTATTCAGTGTTGAAAGGGAGCCATGCCTAATTCTCTAGCAGTGGATCTCAGTTGAGCCTCGATTTTTTACTTCAAGCAAATAATTATTGCACTCCCGGCTGTTCCTGATGTGGCACCACGGTGAGTAAACCTACTTTGCCGAGTTTGCCTCTTGCTTGCCGTTCACATATGTCATTTACATATGTTCGACTATCTGAAACACATGCTGCTTGTTCTGCAATGTCTACAATATATGGATTTAATAATCTATGAAGTGGATATTGCAAGAGGGGGGTAAGATTGGTCAAACCACAAAAATTGTTCTCAGTGCATTTGTTACAAAATTCTGAGCTATTTTCTTGGTTGAGCATGGTTAGACCAACAATTTACCGATTTTTCGTAAAGTTTGCTGGATAAATCTGCAAATGTCCCATGCTTCCTCTTCCTCAACCTATTGCAATAGGGGGTAGGATTGGTCAAACCACAAAAATTGTTCTCAATGCAAATTTGTTACAACATTCTGAGCATTTTTTTGGTTGAGCATGGTTAGACCAACAATTTTCCGATTTTTCGTAAAGTTTGCTGGATAAATCTGCAAATGTCCCATGTTTCCTCTTCCTCAACCTATTGCAATAGGGGGTAGGATTGGTCAAACCACAAAAATTGTTCTCAATGCAAATTTGTTACAACATTCTGAGCAATTTTCTTGGTTGAGCATGGTTAAACCAACAATTTTCCGATTTTGTGTAAAGTTTGTTGGATAAATCTGCACATTTTCCATGTTGCCTCTTCCTCAACCCCGTTGTTGCACGCCATCCAGCGAGGTCGTTGTCCTCGCTGTTGTCGCAGGGCTTTGATGAAGGTCCGGCACGACAAGCCTTGAGGAAGTTTAAGAACAACACTCAGGCGCCATGCGCTTGCCGCCAGGGATTTTTTTTTGAATGGAACATCTACTGTAAACCATGGTTTTCCCATCAAACCTGAAAGGTTTCCGGTAGAATTTCACTTAAACCCATCCAGTATCATCCAGTGACCATAGTTGTCTGGTGATTCCAGTGGGATTTGAATTGAATGGATTGTTACTAGAAACATGTGATTTGTTTGATGATTTTTTGTATGTATAGATTGATATCCACTTAATATCCCATGATTGCCCCTTTTCAACGATATGTAAAACCTTATAGGAACAATAATGGGAAATTAATAGGATATGAATGTGATAGATATGGGATACGAACTTCTACTGCCTATATTAAACTATACAAAGTGCGCGGCCTCATGTTTTTCTTGTGACTTAGGCGGCCTTAGACTTCCTGATCGGAGGAGGTGGTGAAGAGGAACATGAGGAGCTGCAAGAAATGTGGTCGACCAAGGAAACATGTGCTGATGAAACCATGAGAGAAATTGCATATCCCGTTATATATATATATAACATCCGATCCGTATTAAACCATCATTCTAATCATTACTTACCTATTGGTTCCAAAAAGCCACAGTTTCTACTGAAAAGTGGCTCATTTCACCCTCAAACAGCTGCACCTGTATTGATGTGGTGAACCCAATAAACAAAAAATATGCAGTACCTTGGATGAATACATTACCATTACCTATTATGGGTCAGATGAATGGGTGAAACCCTAGTTATTTCATCTAACAATCCCTACAGTAGATATAATTCCAGTTGGCTGAATGGCGTCATTAAATGTCAGGGGTTTCTGTAATGGAAAATGACAATCAGTCCCTTACGATATCTGTTAATTAGGATTCTCCAATAGGATTGATTATTACTATCCAATAGGATTGATTATTACTATCCAATAGGATCGATATTAAGACATATTGATAATAGGGATCCGGGATACCTTATTAACAATCATTCTCCAATCAGCTGTTTTCAGTTAGTTGGATGAATTGCATATCGCGCGTCAGGAGCAGGTGCGCATGCCCACCACGGTGCCGCGCGTCCAGCGCCTCAAGGAACGCCGACGTGCGCAGCAGGCGCAGCAACGGCGGAAGGAGGAAGCGCCGCGGTGGCAAGTGATCTATGGCAGGTGTATGGATGGTTAACCATGGTTCACCCATCTACTATCTATCTATATTATATACATATGATGCATATGTTTTATTACGCTTTATTGTTGTTCATTTTGTGAAGCGATCTAACTATAGCTGTACAGAGTTATATATTTATAGTCGTAATATGTTGTAATATGTTGTAATCAAATGCTTTATTCTGTTTTGCTGTGGTATGGACATTGGTTATTTCCCTATCGTGTAGAACGTTGTTGGATATTGCCGGTGCCCAACTTTTGGACAAAACTTCCTTGAAAAAAACATGTTCATGGAGATGTCATCAATCATGGGGACGACCTGGGGGTTACTTACCCTCCCGTGTCCTTGAACGTGGCAATGGGTGATCCTATATAAATGGATGTTTGTATGTATATTAGTTAGTCAGGATCCAATTATTTCACCATGATATCCCATGTTTGTTAGTCAAATCCCATGAAATTGGCTGATTTTTCAGATCAATTATATACCATTTGGCAATCAAACATGGCAATGGAACATATTCCATTTATCCAGAATTTCCCATTAAAACTTCCATTCAAAGAGGATTTTCCAGCTAGCCTTGTTTGACTACCGAAGGGTGTCACTATGAAATTGCTAAATCCACTTCCCCTTCGAAAGCTTTCGCTCAGGAGCGGCGCCGCTCCAGTAGTGATGCTACGCCTGCGCCGTCGTCGCCCAAGAAGGTTCGCAAAAAGCGGAGAGCTTGCAGTTTTCGCCCTTTTTTCTTTGCACAAATGGCACAAATCCAGATTTTGACATCGCGAAAATCAATGTTTTCTCTCTAAAACTAGATGGGACATCATTGTAGAACCCACCTTGTCACCTTGTAGTTCTACAATCCAGTGTCAAGGGTCCCTGGCCGTAGTTGAGAGTATGAGATTAATATCTTCATATGGCTAGAGTTAAAATTGAATAACATGTTTGTTGAGAAAATTCATGTCAGTCTTTTGTTTGTTAAATACCTATTGCCATTGGTAATCACTGTAAATACCACATTTTATTCGTAAAATCCTAGAGTAATTCGACCCACTGAACGAACTATCCAACATTGCCCATCTAACTAGGGATTTATTTGCTGGGTTGAAGAAGTTGTGGTGATCAATTCGCTCACGGTCGGCAGTTACCTAGCTCACTACGGCCAAATATACCAATTTATGTTCATATTCCGATTTTTTTGACTTTAGATCACATGTCTTTTTTGTGATGACATCCCATTAAGCATTATTTTTTGTCGGTTGTGATATCTTTTTTAATGTGATGTAATGTGATTTCACCCGGTTTTTGATGCGACCCCGCGTGTTTGTTGATGCTGGTTTGGGGGATCTCACCACCGGCCCACCTCTGCGCCAGGCCGTGAAAGAGACCAAAGCCGCGGAGCCGGCGGATTTGCTGGATTTCAACCACCAGGTAACCCATGCTGCAGCTGCTGCATATATTTTTTTGCTGCATATGAGTGATGTGTTTCTTCAGATGGTGGATCCCCAAAACAAGCATGGGTGTTTCAATACAAAGTCATGGTCATCCAAGACTTGGATGATTTAGGGGTATACCCGTATACCGGTATACTTCATCTTTAGGAAACCTCCAGGTTTTGGGGGTTGAATCGATTTCACAACCAGGTTTCAGAATTCAGAAGGATCAACAAAAAGGTGGGTTCAAGCGGTCTTGCGATGTTTTTTTTTGCTAACGACCATGGCGATGTTGCCGCCACTGGGGTATTCTGGATGTCCATCAGAGGGTTATCCCGCTGGAGTCGCCCAACCACCAGCAGGGTGAATCCCCAGAAAATCCTGGGGCACAACTGGCGCATGTGCGAAAAATCCACAAGGTCAAGTCTAAAAACCAATTATTCGGTGGATTAGCAAACACCTTGATTTTTCATGGTATTATATACTATATAGTGTCCTCAGAAAAGTAGAACAGTAATGAACAGTATCAAAATGTATCTGGATGGTGGTTTCACATAGTGTTCTTATTTTCAGCCCTACCCCTAGGATGATGATCCCGTTGATATTTGTTTTTCAAACCCACAACCAGATGTGGTGCAATGTGCGGTCCACTTGGGTGATGTTAGTTGTATAAACCCCACGAATACTGTAGTTAAAAGATGTTAAAAGTTTAAAGTGCCATAAACTATAGCAATTTGCTATTTGTTTTCTGCTATTTGTTTGGGGGGGATGGGCAATCGCTTCCAACATCCTGGAGCTGCAGAATTTCTACTGGACCAACTGCTTCAGGAGCAGAAGGCTGCCGCTTCCACCGGGGGCGACATGCTGGCGTCTGGGCGGAATCGGACCTACCAATCTTCAATTTGTTGGTTAAATCATGTTAAGTCCCTATTTTGGTAGTCTAAAACCATCTAAATCCCAAGTTTTTTCGTATGTTTTTCTTGGGTGCCAGGTTTTTTGAACCCCACAACCCCACAACCCCAGCCAGCGCACCTGAGGACCTGATGGGCGACACCTCCCCACCGAAAGCCGCAGCGTCCAGTTCGATCTCGGGCGGCGCAGAACTGTTGGACTTGGTCGGGGAGCCACCCCCACCCACGGATTTCTCCAAGCAGATTGAAGCTGGAAACGGCTTAAGGGATGGCTGGCATAGTGATGGATTGATTGAACGGGTGTCTCGTAATATCATGTATTGTAAGTAATGATAAGTTCCTGACTAAGGGCTAGTTCCGTATATCTACCATGAGTCCAACAGTCCTACAGGGCTATTTCATATCAGTATAAGCCAACTTAGTTCTCATATGTTATCATAAATCAACTGTACAGATCATTGGATTGGTTTAAGGGAAAATCTCAACCGGAAACCATGGATTTTCCCATGATATATAGGGGGGTTCCGGTTTCAATTTTCCCAGTAACCAATCCATTGAACAGACTATGCCAATGATAAGTCTTCATTTCTCTTGGTTAGATCCTCCATGTTCATCGGAAGCAACTTGGCGAGCCAGTGGCGTGGAAACTGAGGACACCTTACCACTTCCTGAACAGCCACTTTGCTGCGGTATGCTGTGACTTGAGGGGTGGCCATGTTTCTGTTGATTTGATACGGGGTCAACATGACATTTTCACCTCTGGACCTCTGGACATGTCCTCCTTGGGGTGTTTCTGTGGGATTTCCTATGCATAACCAATGGATCCTTCTGCAGCTCCTGAGGGAATAAGAACAGGCAATGATGTGGGGGTCAAGAACCTTCTCCGGAAGCATGTGGATGCATAAGAACACGCGTACCCATGGTTTTCCCATTTAAGAAGTAGGATGTCCCGTGCACCATGTTTAGTGACCAGAGGACGGCAAGTGGTCAAATGGACTGCTACCCACTAACTGCACGATAGTTTTATGAAAAAATATTTTGTAACTGTAGTTGGCCAGTAGCTGGCAGGATTCTCTCTAAAAGTGTGTGTGGATATCCTTGGACAGGGAGGTATCACCCCGTCAAATATATATATATATATATATACATATATATATATATGTAGCCGATTGTAGCCGTAAACTCGTCATGAAAACAGGAAGGCATTTGAACAATTTATATGTTTTTTTAGTTTACTTCAGGATGACTATATGCAAATATATTCGGTTCATACTTACATGCACATACTTTCTGTTTTTATGTATATATATATATATTTGTACCATTTTGCACCAGTGTATACACTCTCGGGTTTTCTTTTCCCTGAAGCTCAGGATGACCCTAGACCTCTCCAAGTGTGAGAAGGGTCCGTTGCCAACGCCCGCGGCGCCTGCGGCCAGCTCCGGTTGGGGTGCCTATGGCTGAACGCAGTCGCGTCCGTGGCCGGTGTCCACAGATCCCAACTGGGGGAGTTCATGCTACAAAAATGCTAGAAACATATCGTTTCTTGATGGTTTTACATGGTTTAATGATTGGATAATCTTGTTTCTCATGGCATAGTATAGCTTTTGAATGGGGCACAAATGGTGACAGAAGCACTGGGGGTTTGATATGGTTAAATGTTGGTAAAGCAACAATAAACCAGTCCCATGTTTAGCGTAAATGGTTGGCGTAAAGCAACAAAATATGGGTGGTTTAGTATTGCTGTACCAACATTAATTACTAATTCTAGTAGCGATGAGAATGGGACAACAATGCGATAATCATTAAGGATGTATTGATAAACGTTAAGTTGTAATAGCTGGCATATATATATATATGGTTTCCACCTGAAACCTCACACTTAACTAAGTGAGTAGGGGGTTGATGGGTTTATGATAGATATATATCTATCTATAGTTTGCGCATGTTTATGATCGTTAAGTGATAGTTAACGAGGGGTTATGATGCATGTATCTATAGTGAATGGGGGGCATAACTGAACTAAGGCACTACCTTGTTTCCAATGTATTGAACCCAATCATGAACCACCCCCGCAACAAACCACAATCATTTTCATCATCCAAAATTGAGGTATGACCCATAATAGACCACACTTGGAGATGGTTTACTATTTACCTTACTGTGCATGCATTCATGTACAGCAATGAATGCATGTACATCTCTGTGCACTATGAATGAGTATGATGATTGCGAAGCTTTGCAGGATAAGCATGTTCTGGTGGACTGCAGCGAGGATGTCTAGGCAGTGAGGATGGCTAAGTATAGGTCTGTACTTACCAGCATGAGAACATCATCCGGAAATGCTGGTTGTTGTTGCCTGATATGGTCGCAACTGGTCGTAACATGTCGTAACCCTGGTATTTTTTTTCCAAGCTACAGACTTAGAGAACCTCTATCCACTAGAGTTGGGTGACACATGGTCCTGGCCGCTGCGCTTTTGTTGAGACCACATGTAGCGATTTCATGGCTGACCGAGACCCCAGTCGGTGATTTTTCAAGATGTGAATATGTGGTACACCTGTTTGGTGCCGCTGTTGTAGACATGCCTTTTGGTAATCAAGCATGGCAATGGAATATCCACCACTTGCAGTTGATGATGTTCTTATTAGCACCTCCATGTTTAATCCTTTTGAGAGAATTTTCAATTGCCATGTTTGATTACCAGAGGGTAGTCATGCGTGTTTGTGTGTCTAGACCAGTTGCTTCATGCGAGCACTCACATCACGGACTGCAGGGCAAACTGAATTGGTTCATAGACTTGACATATCTTGACATATTGGCTGGTGGTTTCAGGCCCCCTCATCTGTACAACCATATTAGGAACCAATTCCATGAGGTCTGGAAAATGATTTTCTGCACTTGGGTATTGCCGTAGATATTGGTTCCATGTTTCAAATAGGCGGGTTTTCAATGCGATTCTATCCCTACTTGAGATGATCTGCCTCAATTGATATTTTTTTGGATGGCTCAACAAACCTCCAACCAGCACTTCGTGCAATGATGGGCCCCGCCCCTACGAAGAAGACACGTTTCTGCAGCTGATACATTTACCCTCCGGTGATCAAACGTGGCAATGGAAAATCATGGAAAATACATCATTTATAGATAATTTTCCCATTAAAACCTCCATTTATATATATAAAGGATTATATAGAAAGGATTTCCAATTGCCATGTTTGATTACCGGAAGGTATCTATTCATTTGTGTATCCATATTTCATTCCCTGCGGGACCCATCAATGCAATGGATCGTTTCTGCAGTGGCAAACCGCTCGAGAGCTCATCGGGTCCCCGATTCTCTGGATCCCATGGCCACCGCTATGTTTCACACCTCGGAGCGGGGTGGGAGTTGGAAAAGAAACGGTGTGTTTCTTGAAATCCAGTTCATGGGGGTTTAGCCCACTACGGTTATGCCCATTCTCCCACTATTATCCCTAACAAACCATACAAAAGAATTCGGATGACTATATTTGGATATATGATCTGTCCTATTCAAATGTCCATTTAGTTCGGGGATTTCCCAGCTATTGATTACCAGGTTGCATTTGATGGTTGTTCCCCACCTCAGCCTTTATGGAACCTTTCTACATGGTCAGTTGCACGAACTTCGCATTCCCACATTTGGTGGATCTGAAATTGCGTGGTTGGTCAAAACGGCTCTGTTTAAAATGGCAACCCACACTCGAACAAACGAAGAGCCAGAACCCCATTACATCATCACTATTTGTTTAATCATAAAGCATAAACCCGAGGTGTTTGAGCAATGTCAAATAGCGGTTACGCAAAATGAAATCTTTACAGAGGAAACGTAAGGAAATTATATATTACTTAACGTTGAAATTCCAATCTGTGTTGATCACATGTGGCACCCAAAAATGCCTATTCGACACTTAAACGCATTTTTTGTCCATTCACACATAAAGAAGACTGGTTGGTGGATTGCTTGATTCTTTTCAACCTTGGAAACGGGATGAGAACCCCAACTGAAGAGCACATTTTCGAGGTGGATTGACACCACCGAGCACACACACGCACCAATGAAGCTTGTATAATTACACCAATTCACTAGTTTAAGGCAACATCCCTTGATTGTTCATGTTTTTTATTGTTTTTTTCAGAGTTTTTCGCAGAGGATCCAATTGTTTATCCAGGTTGGTATAACTTTTTACATTGCTTAAGTCTCCGATTTTTCTTTAGATCCCTAGATGATACCTATACAAAAACGATCATATTTTCCAGTTCGCAAAGTGCCAAGTGCCATGACCAGATCTCCTCAGTCCTCACCATCTCTGGTCATCACCCGGAAGAAAAACAACGGCCAGGCTTCGTGCATTTCAAACCGGGCGAGCGCGTGATTATCCAGGGCAAGGTCAGACGAGCCAGGCAATGGCGCCTTGGACCCCCCCTATCGGTTGATGAATATCCCAAGGGGATCCAATATGGTTTAGGGATAAAAAAAAAAACATGATTTTAATAGAGGTAACTGAATATAACACGTTGATAAGTATGGGAATGGAATTTTGAAAACAATGGTTGGTTGATAGTTGAGGACGGCGATACTGCTCAATAATGCTCAATATATAGATACCTATATATATATATATCAAACACAGACATATATATATATATATACATGTTGGGGAGGATCATCATCCATGTCATCTATGAACTGGGAATCTTGTACTTAACCAACCGCTGTTTTATACAGAATGACAGGAGGGATGACAACTGCTTAGCTATATTTAGATTTCATGATATTGAAGTCAAGGAAGTGGTATTTAATTACCTTGCATTTTTGATATATGACATTGTCCATGTGGCTGAAGCCCATACCAAATGGCTGGTATCAGCATTGTATCCCTTTCATATCTCTATTATACCCATATTCTATTCGTATTATATCCATATTTCATCCATGTTATATCCCGATTGTATCTAGATATATATATATATATCATACTGTATGATATCCATATCATATCTATGAAACAAGCTTCATTCTCCACTCTCTAGTTTTATGGCCCTAGACATCCCACCATTTTCCGATCTCCAAGGTATGTGATCTACGCCGGGACGGCCATCATGAAGCTGGACTCGGAAGGGAATCCAACGAAGGAACTGGCCGAGGCCGGCCGAGCGAAAAGATGTGGAAAACCCATGGTGAACGATGGTGAAAAGCGGTTCGCAAAAATGATCTACATTCATTGTGAATTGGTGAATTGGTGGATATACTCGAAATTGAATTCGTGAAGGTTCACTGGGAGGGACAAACTGGAGGAAAACCATTTTTGGGTTAAGTAGTTTTGCCATGGTTTCAACTTTAATCAATCCATTGATATATTGAAATTTTACCATTGCACCATTGAAAGCATTTCATAAAACAACATGTGAAAGATGCTGGCAGTGTATAGTTGGGCCTGGTGAGCTTACTTGTTTGAAGTTGACATTCAGGTTCCTGTCTGATTTGGAAGGTTTCACGGAGAAGAGAATTGAATAGTGTTGGGCCACTTTTGCCACTATTGAGTCATTGTATTCAAAGTTTGAGGCACTTAGTGAGCGCACAGACATATTTCCCCCACCCAGGAGGCACAATATGCGGTGGACGTTTCACATATTTGGACATTGTAGATGAATTGCATGCTCCTTAGCTGTATATAATGCAGTAGGATTTCGCATCCTGCCCAAAAAAAAGGAAAGACTTTTCTGCCTGCAGGATCTTAGTTTTGCCAAGCCCATAGAGTTGAATCTATGACATTTTCACATCAGACCACTGAAATATGTTGTGACAGGATAGCACATTTTTTTCACATTCATACCATCCAGGTATGGTATAGATCTATTTACATTGAGGTGACCGGGGTGATTTATGGCCAAATCGTTGCGTAAATGTCGGTAAAAGACTCATTTGCCCGATGGACGATTTGAGCGTTGAACTTCTACAAGGTGCCCCCCCCTGGCTAGCTAAGTTCGTTTACAACTAGCTTGACTGTGGATTATTAATATGTAATCATCATCAGATATCATCAGTAGTTACATTGATGTAATTATATACTATTTATATATATATATATATTTATTCAAGCGGAGCTATAAATCAACAAATACGTTTACTACTATAGTGAATAACGCTACACACCTTTAGCAATCTATAGTATGTAACCTTTAATCATTTATAAAATATCTATTTGACCAGTTACAACCAGCTTGTGCGTCAGGTTCGCCGTCCCGGATGCTTTGGTGAACGCTCCCTGCTGCGAGGCGATCCCATGGCCGGGGACGTTTGATGGGAAATCATCGCCAAATGATGAAATGATATCATTTCCCATATTTTATCATATACCATATCCCATTATTATATCCATATATATATAATAAATATACATATGTGGGAATCCTTGTTCTATGTGTATATATCATTATTTGTCTGGGAACATTATGGAATTATAAAATTACCCATGGTAATTAGTGATCACATGGGATTCTTTGGAATTGCAATTTATCATGAAACTATCTCATTATTATTCTGATTGCAACTAAAACTAAAATTCCACTAAACTCCGAAAAAAAATAGGCACCTAGCTGGGATTTCCCAGCGATCGTCATGGTAGGAACTATCCCAGGGTTTTTCCAGGTGTATCTCCATGATATCTCCATGATATTCCCAGTAGAATTCCCATTATGTCAACTGTACCACTATTTTTGTAAGTTAAACATAGTTCAATCTTCATTTGAGTTGGATAAATCTCATGAACCCACACATAATCCCATTTTAATGTTCATGATATGTCCATATTTGTTTTTCAGCGATGGCCAGGCGACGCCGCGTACGACGTGAACGTGGACGCGGGGCCGGAGGGCATGACCTGTCGCTGGGATGTCGAAGGGTCATGGGTGATCGTAACTGGGTGGGAAAAACAAAAAAAAAGCAAACGCGAAGTATCCCAATGATGATCCATTTACGAATTAGTGTAAAGAAGTGGAGATAATAATCCATGATATTGACACAAGATATGGGAGCTCTTGCATGACACATGATATTGAAAAACATGGTACAATATCATAGAGTATCTAAGATGTTCTCAGACCCAAGGGAGTCCCATCATGTCCCATCCCTGGATTGGGACCCAAGAATTTGGCCCAGATCATATGCGATCCAACTTGGTTTCTGGCGGCTATTCCTTTCTGGGAAAGGGATAAGTAAGTCTGTCTATCTATCTATCTATCTGTCTATCTATCTATCTGTCTATCTATCTATCTATCTATCTATCTGTCTATCTATCTGTCTATATAGCTGCATTTATTTGTAGACATAGGCAGAATATATACAGACCATGTTTTGATTTTCCACCTTTCGAGCCGCTGTCATGGTGCCTATAGGTCTGACCTTCAACGGTGAGACCATCCGCATGCTGCTGATGAGCCACTTGGGGAAATTTTGTTGGTTTATCACCCCTATATGAACTATATATAACTATATATCTATATAGATATATCTATCATAAAGATTCCGTGAACCGTAGTTGTATATACTGTAGTTATACGAGTTATCAACCAACTTAGCTATTGTTGGGGGGCCACACCTTGCACCATCTACTCGTATGATTTTAGATATCATAACCTGCAAGCATGGGGAAACCCTTGAAATGTGTAGCATTGGCTGGGACAGCTTGGATGATGCAGCTGAAGAATGTTTGTCAGATACGATCCATGGCTAGCAGTAAGTGGGGTATCTGAAGCTATTTCAGCTACAAAGGGCCCTACATTGCTGGTCGCTTCTATTTGTTTTGAGTGTGGGGGTGGTGTCAACCAAAGTTCAGCTCGTGGTTTGATTCTCCCCTAGAAATTAAATACCGACTTGGAAGTGCAGTTCCAGTTACACGTGGATGTATATATATATATATATGTATATATTTCAGCATAGTTCTAGAGGTAATGTCCCAACTTGTGAGTGCTCTTAAGCATAGTTATATATTTTCAATTCTTACTGTTATTATTATCACTTATTATTATTATTGATATCATTATTAATACTATCATTCTATTACTGGCATTGTTATTATTATATTACATTTATATATATATATATATATATATATAGAAAAATAACTTCTGGCCTGCACCCCCAAGTAGGGACTCCTGGGATTCCAAACCACTCGGGAACCACGGACGTCTCTCTGCCGGAGGGATCTACACCGAGTCGCCAGGATTCATCCCTGCGCCTTGGCTCAAACTGCAGGCAACTAGGGTTTCCTGAAAACTGGTTGAATTGTGTGGGTACCATTTTAGTAGCCAAGTACCACTATTTTATGATTTTATGATCCTAGGATCCTCTTAACTAGAGGTTTATATATGATTTATATAGCCAAGTAGGCAAGTTCATCAACCAAGGTTTAATCCGGAGTTGACATTAGTCATTAAACGGAGTTAACCAACTGGAGGTACAAGTATGGGTTCATATGTAAATCATAGCGACCTCACTGCGACCTCACTTGAATAATGGTCGGTTGGTTAGTAAGGGGGATTATCCCAATATAGCCTTAACTTGTTATTATTCCATGATATTATCCATGTATAAGATCATGTACAGACATGGAGGATTTGGATCTTCCTTTGCCAAGGACATTCACGCCAACATCGAGGAATGGTGCCAGCTCAAAGCCAGGACGATTTTGCCAGGAATTCCCACAAGTGAGATTTACACTTTGGCATTCCCAAAATCATCCAAAATGGAGGTTTCCCAAACTTTGGATGAAATGGAGGTGTTTCCCAAAATGTGAGTACCCCCAAAAAATATCCAAAATCAAACCACTTTGGTATTGAAACAACCATGATGACTTCGGGATCCACCATTGTAGGTACTGCCAAAAAGTACGGGAAGGTTCTGAGACCCCAATCAGTGGAATGGTTTATGGGAAATTTTCCGGGAAACCATCGCTTTGTTGCCAGCAAACAAGGGGGTCCATGATTTGCACCATGATCCACGTCCAACACTAGAAGCACAAGGATTTTCAAACACAACTAAGATTGCCTGGTTGCGAGCCATACTTGTTGTGAATCAAATTTGTGTGATCCCACATGACCAATCACTTTGCCCTAACTCTAAAATGCATACACAAAAATCCGTGATCTAGTATTGGGATGTATTTGGTCTATTATGGGTGATAGGTGTTTTTTGAATCTGATTCGTTTTTTTTTTAATATTTGTTTTTATGCTCGAAAAGTATCTCAGTGTGAGATGTCGGTTCAACACATTCTAACCACGATAACCATGCCCTCTCTGCAACTGCTTTACAACTGCATGCTGGGATATCATACATGTCTACACCCAGGTTGCAAGTAACTAGAAAATCGTCGGTGTCGGGAAAAATGCATGGACATCACATCTCCCATGTATTTGAACTCTTTCAATGCATCTTGGTGGATTTAAATCCCCACAGTTGACTTGAGTGGTTTGCGACAGGTGGATCAAAAAATCCCCAGAGTTGACTCGTGTTATGCGACCACCAGCACTGGTAAAATCCAGCAATTTGACTTAAGTAAAGCCCAGTCAAGCAGTTAAGTTTGGTATTTTTCCCGCAGGACCTACGATGCGGACAGCCCCTGCCATTCGATGGATTTGTCCACGGGCTTATCGCAGATTCAAACCTCTGCAGGTGCGCTACAAGGGTTAGAGAGGGAGAGAGCTCCAAGGTGAATGTTGTGTTGATGGTGGCAACCAAAAAACATAGCTAGGATGGAATAAATAAAGACATCGGGATTTTGGAGTACTTTGGTCGGGTAATCCTTGATATCCTGCCGGGATGTCTGCTGGGTGCTCTTTTGGTTCACCATGATGCCCTGAAAGTGTGGTTTGATTCATATGGAACTGCTACAGTGTCCAATTTGGTGAACCCAATCGTGGTCAACATCCAAAATTGAGGTTTATGACTGGGTACAGCATGTACAGGCCTACTTGGGATGATCAGTATAATTAGCCCACAAATGGTTGGTGAATGGGATTGTTTATTGCTATAGGTTTACCTCTCTTTGTGGTTCCGAGATTGCGCCACAACAGAGTAAAATCACTGGTTGGTGTCGATGTCTTTTTCCGTCCCATCCGGGTGCTCTGAAGATGACTACAGTACTGTGTCAGGCCAGTTAAAACCACCGGCCTATATACAGTCATAGATCATCATATCCTGTTCGCTTCTTTGGGTACTTGAGCAGATAATAGCACCACTTGTCCTGGGTCAGGCAGCAAGAAGACGAACCTCGAAAATTTGAGCAAGTTCACGTCTCAGTCATGACCAAGGACGAAGGATGGACATTGGGTGCCCACCTCAAACGAAATGCCAAACATATCAGATCTTATGATATCTTTTGTGGTTTGGCTCATTGAACCCCTAGCTGCTAGCTGGGGTTGGGGGGGGTAAATTATGCTAAATTCAAAGGATATACCCGATACCGGATTTCCGCTGGCCCTATGAGCAATGAAGCCCACGGGAATTCCGTGACTATGTTTGCCCACTGACATGAGGTGCTTTTTCTTGGTCCACCAGTGTTTTGGAGACATGTGTTTGTCATCGTTTCATGGATTTTTCCAGAGTTCTGAACATCCCGAAGCCCCGAAGCCTCGGGTCCTTGTTGAAAACACCCCTGCCACGGTGCCCAGATTGCAATTGCTGGGTCGGGGTGCTTACGGCGAAGTGACTCTCGTGGAGGCTCTGAGGGGTTTCCACGGATGGCAGATCCTACTTGTTAGCCATAGCATGCCATAGCTGATATGATTGGATGGAATATAGCCATCACTGAGATCGTTGTTTTGGTGTTTTTAGGGCTAGATGGATTGAGATGACTAAACTGATTTACCAAATAATCATACATAAGTCACCAATAGTTATTTTTTTTGTGCAGGGGATCAAACCACCAAGGTGATCCAAAGTATATGGGTACAAAGATTATTTGAATGATCTGTTTTAGCCAGGGATCATTTAGGGTTGGGGAGTAGATAATTTTTCGGCAAGCCAGGCAGGAGAGTTTGACGGCAACTGCAGGGAATGTTTTTCAGTAAAACAGTTTGAGAATTGTTAGATGATTCCCTTCCCCCTGAGAGCAATCAGAAAACATGGTTTAGTAGGGTATTTACCCACGTTTGGGAGCCTACAATTGGGTTGTTCAGTACTATCGGGGGGATGGGATGATGATGTTCCTTCAAAATCAGGGATCTCCCAGATCCAAGTTAACTGTTGTTGCTTTGACTCTGGTTGTGATGCTAGTTAGCACATTTTATTGATACAAGCAAACTATGTTTCATTTCCGACGCCATCCATGCAATCCATGCGTGGCACAAAGGTTATACCACATGAGTGTGTTTCTTTTGAGGGGTAGCAAGTGCAGATAAACATGCCTGCCACATGGACCTCTATATAAAAATCCGCATTCCATGCCAAAATCAACAGAACACGGAGGGAAACTCACAAGCATACCCTTTGGATTCCTTTGGTCAAAATAACTATGGAAAATCACCATTTCCAATAGGATCAATAGGTAAGTCACCTATAAATATGCCATGTCACGGCTTCCATAGGTATGTATGTCAATAGGCCATGTCTTGCCTGGCAGGATATGGTCCGCAAGCGGCGCTATGCCCTGAAGGCTGGCAGAAGTCCAGGGCATTCCAGGGTCCAGGACGGTGGATGTGCAGCCCAGATGTGGGTTAAAACCAACGTAAAATTGAAGTATATCTCCTCTATATGGGTATCCATATATGTAACTGGGTGAGTTTTTGATGTTATTGACCACTTATAGAGATTAAGTATGATAAACTGATGGATTAAAACGTTTTAATGGCAGGAATTGGAGTTGTTGGTGTGCCCCCTTGGTTTTATTGCGGCCATATTCTACAGTTTTCACTGGATATGTAGATTTCTTTGGATAGATTTGAGTTGTCTGTGAGGCTGCTTGTGATGAGCCCTAAAGGCACTCAACAAAAGAATCGGGCCATCGGACCCCGAATTTTATTTTAAGATGTTCAGGATGGTACCTGTGAAAGAGAGTTATCTACAAGATGGTGCTCACCAGTTATAAGTTGAGTAGCAAGCCCATCAAACGAACTGGATTGGTAAATGTCCTAATTGAACATCACCTAACTATTGTGGATATATGATATATGTGGATATAATATCCAACATATTCTTGAAGGTGATGTTCAAAATCCCCAAAATGGTACATTTACTTTACTAACCTCTGAAATCCCTCTTCAGTTCAATGGTTTTCACCAGCTATATATAAACCTCCATGTAATTCAGGGATGTCCCAGCTAGCTATGATTGATTACCCAAGGGCAAGTCCAGAAAAAACATATCCTTAGCAAATATGTATATATATATATATATGTTCTTCCACTATGTTAACCCCTATTAAACCATTTGAAAACTACCATTGCCGTGTTTGATTGTCGGAGGGTAAATCCATCAATGTGGCATTAGATTACTGTATATATATATATATATACATATAATATGATAAATGTATATGCATATATGATTATATATGTATGATATAGATACATTTTTCTCCAAGCATCTCCAAGTAGTATCCAAGTATTATCCCAGCCCTCATGAACTGCTGGTGATTTACCAGCTCTCGCCCAGGCCATGTCCAAGGGCCACTTGCAACGCAAGGGCGTGGTGAGACAGATCCGCTGGGAGCGCGAGCTGCTGTCCATGGTGGATAGTCTCTTGGATTGCAGCCACTCAAAACATGGCCAACTAACCTGTCATGGTTGATTGGTTAGTTGGTTATTGGTTAGTTGGTCCATGTTTTGAACAAACAAACCTGCCATTTTGATCGTCAGATTTAGAGTTAAGGTTTTCGCGTTTAGGCCAGGTTGATTGCATTACATTATCAAGCCTTTGTTGTTTTTTTTTTGTAGCTGCCTGTGACCAAACATAGATGTGGAACACCCACCACGAATGTAGATCATTTTCAGAACGGGAAACCATTGTTTTTTCCACATCATTGTATATTTAGCCTAAAGTTGATCGGGGATTATATGCCAACAAGAGTAAAGGGGGGAAGGACGTCACACCTTGTACGAGCTGGACGGACTGGATGGCTAGGGATTTAACCATGGATGGGATTAAACCAAGAAGATATGGAGATGTAAACGAATCAATGGGTCAATGTTTGGATAACCGAAGCATTCTGCAACGGGAAACGTTGTGTTGGCAATATATCTGCAATTGTTTTTTTTTGGGGCACCAAGTGGGACTACCTGAAAGAAACACATGCGATTTGAAAGAGCTGGGGATTGAACTTTTAAAGTTGAGGCCTGCAATATTGGGAGCCCCTAGACATGGGAATGGAATTTCATTTGGCCATATTTGGCCGAAAAATCCAAACGATATGAGTTTTCACCGTTTCAAAAGGTTGGCCCCCAAAGAACGTGTGTGCTCACTTTCCACCTTAAGCCCCGCGGGCGCACATCTCGCGGGTCCATTGGTGTTTTTACAATAAGAACTTTTAACTGACCCGGACCTGAAAGGCTCATTGATATTTAAGACATTTTAAGACCCTAACCTACGTCCCAGTATTTTAGCTGGTTTACGAGGCCGATGAACTAGATGTATCATGATGTATCTAGCAATCTAGTATATGCCCGATGAATGATATGGGTTTCCAGCACAAACCGAAGCACAGCAATGCTAGTGCGAAACCACCTTGGCTAAGAAATGGGGGGCACCTTCGTCGTCAGTTGTTGTTTGAAACTCGAAACTCTTTGCACGACTGAATCACCACTTTTCTTGGCCAAATCCCATCCAAATACCATGGCCTTAATTATACATATCATATATTATATATATATATAATTATATACTGCACAGAATTGTGCGGGAGCTCCCACCCCTCTTTGGATACAAGGGCGTAGGACCAGTGCTTCATGATGCCGGGAGAAGAGAAACACGCCGATAGGAAGCTGCTGGAGAACCAAAACAAACACCATCAGCACAGCGCAGAAGGCATTTGGCACGGTCGCTTTATAGTTCCTTGGCTTTTCTTGGCGCCAAGCCTCAAGCAAAGCTTCAGCGTTCCCAGGTCCCTTTGTCATCAAACTGCACCGCACGTCGGGAGGCCCAGGTCGCCCAGGTGGTATGTTTATGATAATTAATGATTCGAGAGAAAGGGGATACCCTCTGGTAAACTAACATAATTATGGTAAATCACAATTTTTAACGGGAAAATCCACTATAAATGGCAATTTTCAATAGCTATGTTAATTTACCAGAGGGTATCCCAGCTTTGTATTATATGTTATCCCAGGGTGCCCTCGTAGCTCCGGGTGGGCTTGAGCATGAACAGGAAACCGAACCCCCCTGCTGGTGGTGCCTTCTCGAAAAATCTGCGATGAGGATCTACAATACAGTTGAATGTTCTGAAATCCATTTCATTACTGATTTTCCTTCTTCGAGTTACGTTTGCACAGATATGCCTAAAAACTGCTTTCTCTGTATGACCATCGCATTGGGTTCACGGTTGCGCTTGATACCTGGAAGCCGCGATTCTCGTGCCGACTGCGCAAAAACTGCTGATGGATGAACACCGTGGAGTGAGTAGGGCAAGGTTGGGTTTTGGTTTGGATAGGGGGTTCATGTAGTAGAATGGTTCCCCAGATTGACAAGTTGGTACGCATTTGGTATGAGGTCTGTGATTTGATATACATTTTTAATATGCATTTTCTGTATCATGATATGCATTTTTTGCCTTTAGCCCTGTGGCTGAAAGGCATGCCATAATTTTAATGGATAGGATAATAGTGGGAGTATATTTTTTTTAATATGGAGAATCATCACTATCAGACGTAATCATGCGATTGTATTAATCACTACAATACTTAGATGAGCTATGGAGTTAGTTCACTAGTTTAGTAAGTTTTTTTTGTGTTTTTAAGTGTGTATTTTTGAGGTTTATTATCCAAATCAACCAACTTTAAGATTAACTACTTAGGGGATCTTAGGGGTAAAATTGAGGTGACTTCCCTACTTTTATGGGTACGACCATGGTATTTTAATTGCCATGTTTGCTGGGATATGGCCCCCCCTAGTATATAGCTAAGTATGGTGAAATTATATCCACTCAGTTCACTGGAACTGCACTTCCGAGTAGGGCACTCTAAACAAGAAACTTGGACAAATCAAGGAGTATCAATCAGCATGTTATGCAAAGAAACATGGGGAAGAAAGGTTTCAAAGATGTGTTTTTTCCCAACACAGCAGGTTTCGACCAAACTAACCGGGGATGGTAAATGTCCTACTCCTTCAAATCACACGGGACATTACGTGATGTTAAACAACTTCCCAAAACGGGACATCAATCCCAACATTTTCCCGCGAACTCACAGCTGAGTCGATGAGGAATGTCATGAATTGCCATTGGTTAAGCCGCCAAAAATGGGGAATTTGCGGAGGATATGTGTTATTACTTATGGATACTTATGGCAAATCGGCAAATCCAAGGGATGCTGCTGTACCTTTGAAGCATGATTCGGCTATGATTTGGATCCATGGGGATATGTTTTGAACACAAAAACAACATATTCCACATACCAAACCCGATTTGATTCGTAAGATTGCATTACTACATGATACCTCAGTTCTATATGGCTTATGGGTCAAAAAGGTTGCAGATGGTAATCACTAACAACCACGAAGTATCCTAGCGCTGGGATGCACATCCCCCCGCTGATCCGAGGCTCCAGGATGATCAGCACATTTTTTTCCTCATGGCGCCTTGGTCGCAGCGGCACAGGATAGGTTGCAACCAAATTTTCGGGTGGATTTTGGAGAATAAAAACACGTGGATTTATAGAAACACCCAAAAAATGTAGAAAAGATAAAGGCTACCACTTTGTCACGAGGTTCTCGTTGGATTTTTCTTTGGTAGCATTTGTTGGTTTGCTACAGCCAGCAAGAAATTGGATTTGACCACCAAACATGTGGATCTATACCCTGATTTAATCTCACTCACATAGATGTTTTTTGTTTGGGGGACATTATGTCCAAATTGTGGGTTTCTGATATCTTAGAGAAAATGGAGTGCAATCAGTAGAGAGGCACTGATCCAACCAGTGAAGCTGCGATCACAAGATACCTCCAGCTGTTTTTTTCCCGTCAGAGACCGCTTTTTGCATGGCGTTTGTTGTGTCCTGCGCAACAGCTGGGATGAGTTTCCGTAGTATTTTGATGTGTTTTTCATAGTGATATGATTTGGCATAAGGATCCATCAATATTGTAACTTAGTATTGTGACGAGTTCCATGGTGATTTACCGTAGTATTTGGCATGCGATCCATGGTTATCCATCGTTTCCGTGGCTTCCATAGGAAAGATAGCAATAGCTCGAATAGTTTTGGGTCAGTGTCTATGTCCATCCGGTGCTCAAACGTGGCAACAGCTGTAAATAGTGACATTTCCATTGCCATGTTTTATTACAACAGGGTTTATTGCCTATCGTTCTTTTAACCGAAAACACAACAAATTCATACAAATTCCTATGTTGAATTCTTGTTGGTCGATTTGCTCGAAAAAAAAACGTCTTGTCATGCAAGCTGCTTCAATCTCCACTTCTTGTTGCTTTAATCTGTCTTGTGCTGCTTAAGCAATACAATTTCCCCAGAATTTCCCCACAAATTCCCCACAATTTCCCCATCACCTCCTGGTTCATTAGTTACTCACTACTATGTTTTCAGGTACTTCGGCCCAGCTTCATCATTTGAATCCCACCTCAGGAAGCGGCCTTGGGTGGCAATCTCATGGAACTCTTGCATACGCACTCCGAGGCCAGTTCTGAGAGATCCGACTCTAGTGCTGGCTCCCGGAATTTTTAGGCCGATTTTTCAGATGGAAACCAGCCAAAATTAAGATTCACCGGGAAAAAATCGAGGATCAACAATAATTGATTAATATATAGCTGACTTATGACAGTCAAGTTGGTTTATGTTGGTTAATTAACTGTCGTATCGAACTAGTTAGCTGGGTGAACACACACCAATTTTTAGCTTGATTCGAATTGATTCGGATTTAACATGATTTAACCATGACAAATTAAGTACACACATGGGAATGAGAATGAGGTCAGAAGGGGGATAGACCTGTATGTGTCAATCAAATCCATATGGGTGAAGCAACCAAAATCATGGGATTGCTTAAAGCCATTTATAAGACCCACTCCGCATCTGCTCCGCATGCGCTCCGCGGGTTTCATCCAGGACATTGCAACTAAAATCTGTCACTGCTAGTTAAATCGCCAAATTCTAGGCATCCATGAGTCCATGATTAATGATTAAATCATATTAAATCATTTGGCTGGTTATATCCCATTGATGTCCTCATTATCCCCTATTAAGTGGGTTTCAAGGAGCCACACTATCCATTTTATCCTGGGATTCTAGTCATCCATCATGAATGGTTCGCATCAGTATATGTCATTGAATCAATCACCCTCAAACTCCCATTCAATTATATATTTACATTGTTTATCAATTAGCATTTGGTGACTGATAAGCTTTGAATGGACACTTACCATCAACTATATGTATATATGATATGGGTTAGCATTCAATGGTTAATGTAATCATGGGTATTTATTTAGTCATCAATCATCACATGCCAACGAATCAGCAACAACAATTAATCCTTCAGTAACCATGAATCCATTTCATTTCCTGGTTGTATCCCCACTACATACCCACGACCATAAACTGGTTGGGTGATAATTCTTTATATATATCCCTATTAACCATCAAATTCTAGTCAATCATCAATCACCATTAATAACCATGCATAAGGATTCAGAACCAATAACGACTATTAAAGATTGAAAACCATTCGCAATCATTCATAACCATTCATAATCATTCTTCAGAACCACTAAGAACTAACAACATCTAACAACCATTACATAGCATCCATTTGTCACCATCACCATCCATGATCCATCAATCCATGAAACCTACCCCACCGCAGGTCTTTTTGGAGGACCGGCCTCGCGGCTCCGCCTGCGCCTTCTACGTGGCCTGCCTCGTCGCGGCGCTGGAGCATCTGCACGAGCGCTGCATCGTGCACCGACGCTGCGACAGCACCGGGGGGGCCGCCGGGGGAGGGACGTTTCCATGGGAAAACCAGGGAAAAGTGAAGAAAACTGAGGAAAAGTGAGGACATGTGAAGAAGAAGGTCACAGAAAATCGGGGTTGAACCGATCAAGCATTACGATATTTTGGGAACAGTGATCATGATGCAGTTTATTTAGTTCATTTAGTGAACAGTGATCATTTAGTGAACAGTGATCAGTTTGTACACTGGATTCGTTGGTATGTTGAAGTATAAATGACGTATTTATAAATATGTATAAATGATATTAAATGACAACATAGCTTAATGTTTTTTAAATCACGTATGGTTTGTTAACGTATCTTTAGCAAGCCGGCAAAACATCACGGGGATTCGTATTCTATCTTTACAAAGGTGACCCCGACAACAATAGATTATAAATAATGAAGCCCTTATTAGTGGTTGTTGGTGGTTCAGAATCGTCATCCTGGAAAACATTTTTTCGCAGCTCACTGAATTCCGTTGCAAGCGCTCCCAGTGTGAAAACTCCCGCGCGGTCTGTGCCCAGGAGATATCAAGCCCGAAAATGCAATGTTGGACGAGTTACTTGGGTCAAAAGAAACCGGGGCCCTATGTAGAAATTGGCTTGGATACAAGGTGATGCCAAATAGTTGGCGAAGTTGGTTTATAAATAACACGGATTCAGTCATGATATAATGAGATATAAATTGGATGTGTAGTTATTTTGGGTTATTAATCAAGTAAGTTACAGCTGGAGGGCACCACCTTGTATTTTCTAGTAACCCCCCAGAAAGATAGGACGGGTTTATTTGATCACTATGTTTAGATTGTGATTTTTCCACTTGACTATCTTTTTTGGGGGTTGCCATAACAGGTCAATGGCTAGCTACGTCTAGTTCATGGTTGTTTTTTGCTTTAATATAAAGTTAGTGGCCAAGTATCATTTGACAAGACTTGACAGGTTGCCACTACATGAATAGCTAGTGGGGATCCAATGCTCCCACATTCCTGGAATGAAACTGTCAAAACAATGATGAC
>BGPT01000202.1:275900-328400 GCA_003297045.1 Symbiodinium sp. clade C Y103
GAAGCGTCCAGCGAGCTGCAAGCGTCCTGCTGCGAAGCGGCCGGCTGCTGCGGATTTCCAATGTGAAGCATCAGTTCCTATGTCAGCTGGCTTGAACCGTGAGGATGTGAAGGAGCGCATCCGATTGTGGGCGCGCGACGTCTCTCGCAAGGCGATTGACATTTCTTTGTCTCAGAATGACAAGCGTCTAGATTCCTACCGATATGCATTCCAGCGCATCTCCTGTGTGAGTTGCGGCTTCAAAGGAATTGGGGTTTACGACCATGACACTGCAGTCGCTTGGCAGTTGCAGCTTCAGGTTTGGGGTGGACTGGGTTGATATTTAGTGTTGACGACAACAGGAGAATGTGACACTAGGGAAGCAGCGAAGGACGTCCGGCAAGACACAAAGTTCATTGCCTCTGCAGGTATGGCCTTCATTTGTATGTGAGCAAAGGCATGCACAGTCATTGTTCTGGCGTGTGATGTTTCTGTAGTTGCCTTTTGTACTGCAGTGTCATTGTTCAGAGGTGCTATCTTTGAAAGCCACGTTATTGTCCCACCCCACCCCACCCCACCCCACGGCTATAGCAGATGATGAAAGAGCAGTGCCTGTGTCAGGAGTGCATGTGTCTGCACGAGAGCAGGAAAGATGATGAGGTTGTTGTGCTTGCGTGTGTGTGTGTGTGCAGTAACATGAACGTTATTGTCCCACCACACCCCACCCCACCCCACCCCACGGCTAGCGGATGATGAAAGAGCAGTGCCTGTGTCAGGAGTGCCTGTATTTGCACGAGAGCAGGAAAGATGATGAGGTTGCTGTGCCTGTGTGTGTGTGCAGGAACATGAACGTTATTGTCCCACCACACCCCACCCCGCCCCACCCCACGGCTAGCGGATGATGAAAGAGCAGTGCCTGTGTCAGGAGTGCCTGTGTCTGCACAAGGGCAGGAAAGATGATGAGGTTGCTGTGTGTGTGTGCGTGCGCAGGAACATGAACGTTATTGTCCCGTCCCACCCCACCCCACCCCAGCCCACCCCAGCCCGCCCCAGCCCACCCCAGCAGCTATTTTTAGAAGGAAAGATGATGTGGGTGCGCGAGTGGGTGAAATTTTGGGTGCGCAAGTAAGTGCCTGGACGTGTTACGGAGGTTTGAAGAGGTTTTGAGATGGTTCTAGGATGTAAGAAGTTGGGTTTTGGTATATTTTGTGGTGTGTGTGTGTGTGTGTGTGTTTGTGTTTTCATGACATTTTTTTAAAGGTTGTTTTTTGTTGTTTATTCTTGGATGTCTTTGGTTTAAATGTTATCACTCTGTTTGATTGGGATTTATCTCAGCCATTGGCAGTTTCACAGGGGCACAACCAATGTATTCTGCTTTGAGTCGTGTACTTTTGGATGATGTCACAATGCGAGATAGCCAAACGATTGTTTTGAAAAAATAACGATAGATTATCCAAACTGCCCGGACTCAGATTCGACTAGACGCCTGACATGTTTAGCCGTCGTATTGACCCATGAGTCAGCCGCCTACTTAGAGAATCCCATGGTTGGTTCCCTTTTGAACCATTCAATATTGGGTTGCCATGCTGCCGCGACTTGGGGGCGGTCGCCCCTTTGGATAGTTGTCCCTAGCCCACAAGTCACCCCTATCAGACCAGCATTGGGTTTATCATAGTTTATGCTAATTTCCCCTCATCAAAACAAAAAAGAATGCCACGTTGGTTCATAGGGTACCGAGGAGTCCGTGATTTACCGTGATTGTCCCCGTGAAATTTCGGGGCATCCCTGAGTTTGGACAACCCTGCTGATGGACAGCCAGGTACCCCCACACTCACGACTCCTCAGTGGATTGGTGGGCTTTGGGCGTCCTCACGTATGCCCCTCGACGCCAAATCTGGGGTGGAATCTGGGTCAGCCCTTGTTGGACATAAGTTCCTTTTTGCTGAGTGTTTCTGGCTTGGCTATGCTTTGATGAACCATGGGAAAAAAACGTGATTTCTGGTCAATAACTGGCTTATAAAGCACGAACTACCCTCAATCATAATCCATTTACTTCCTAATTAAGCAACAAACAATGGCCCATCTAAGTAGGGTGGTGATTACTACTACTATATACTGTAGTATTCCATAGTGATGTTCTCGATTCATATTTTTTCCCCAATTCCAGGGCCCGCTTAGGCCCGGGGGGAAGATTCCAACCAGATGATGAAGACTATGAGTTGGGCAGCGTCCCCTATCAGTGGAGATGTTCAGGGGAAAATCATTGCACCAAATAGATCTAAATAGGGGATCTTCCGTTGCCATGGAGGCTAGTTAAACTAGAAAAATGAGGATTTTAGCAGAGCAATTGAATCAAAAAACACAGGGACCTCACCGAAGCAACAGACATGTTTGCCCACAAACATGTGGATTCATATAACCGCCATTGGCTGGAAATATCATCTACTGAGTGTAAAAAGTGGACACCGGCCAGGGCCGATCGCATGTAGATCGCTGTGTGACTCAGGAATTGTTGTCGGGCCAGACTCCATTTTACGACGAGGGCATCGCAGAACCCATGGTGACCTGGTTTTTCATGGCAGTGTCCGGCAGGGTGAGCATGGGCAAGTTGTCAGGATACCAGAAATGTAAGGACTTGGTCAGTTTGCAAAGTCATAGTTTTCTACAGTGTGTATGGACATATGTGTATAATTGTGTATATATGTATATAATTATGTACAGGTTTATGTACACATACAATTTTCATAGGTATAAATCAAACAAAGCAGTAAATGTATATATATATATATAGGTGTGTGTGTGATAACTAGTTTAATCTGATATACATATATATATATATATACATATATATATATACATGTACACACATATAATTCCAAATATATATATATATATATGCGTGTGTCTCCTTGCCTGAAGTTTTATGCCAGACGCGATCCCAGTGGTTATCCATATGATTCAAACAAGACGCCAGTGCACAACGCACTGTAGCCTGAGAATGTGATGGAATTGTCCCAAGCCCACCATGAACTCGTCAGTTCTATGGTGATGCAATGCGGATTTAGTCCGATTTATGGTGATTTAAATCTTTCAGTTTCTTACAAATAAGTAGGCAAGTGGCAGTAGAGCTTCTTATTTTTTACATTCCTGGTGATTGTGCCGCGAGCGAATCATGGCACATGTGAAGGAGGCGGATATTTGGTGATGTCAAGTCTTTGCTCGAGAAAGAAATCATGGATGGTTTGCATGCGTAAACACCAACCACTACCACAACAGGTCGCAATGTTTGAGAGGATGGTATAGAGTTTCTAGTCATGATGTGTTTCCCAAGATCATTAATAGTTGTTCCACAAAGATGGCGTATGTTTCAGATTGTTTCAGTACCCACACACTCCATGCCCAACACACAGAATCACTATATACTTATATACGTTTATGTCAACTTGTGGAAACTGTTGACAAATACTGTACATCTCATAAATTCATAAATGGAGCAATCAGTAGGAAAGACTCTATACGGTTTGTTTGAAAATGGGGTGCCCCAAAATTGTCAATCATAATCGTCCTTCTAAAAAATGTAATTTTCAGGGGTAGATTCTTTGTACTGCAAACACAACCACATATCATACGGTTGGTTACATGTCCCATGCAATATCCCCAGTATAATCCCATTATAAATTATGCTAATTATACCTCCATTTTTGGGTTGGATTTGAAGCATTCCCTTTTTCTTCCCATCTTGTGCTTCATGGTTCAATCCGAGGCGCGCATGCTGGCCATTCGTAGAAGCCAAGAAGAAGCTTTTAACGATGGCATCTTTTTTCCATTTCATTTCCCTAGCACCTTGGCATGCCTTGGCAATTTTTGGCATATGTGGAATTTGAAGATCCACTGAATTACAGACTGGTGCATAGGAAGCGGATAGACTGGCCATGACTGACCGACTGTATGCTAGCTATGGCCGGGGTCATTGGTCATCGGATGCCATTGGCCAGATATGGAAAATAATACGAGATAATATGATCATGTCATGTGTATGTTCTTAGCCATGTGTATCAACGGATTGGTTTAAGGGAACATGTTAGAGGAATTTCCCATATTTTGTGGAAGAAATACATGGTTTCCTGCACATTTACCACTGCATTGAGTAGATTTTTCCCGGGCAGACCATGCTCACTTCTCCATGCGGTTGCTGATGCCGAATCCAATGTCAACGGATGGCATTGTCAATCTGGTTTGGTGTGAGGAAACATCTACTGTACCAGACACTAGAAACCACGTTTTTGTTTTTTCCCCATGAAATATATACGAAAGTCCTGCATTTGCTTCCAACCAATCCATTGATGATAGGGAAAGCAAATGAAAGCAATGCTTATGAGGGGTTCTTCAGTTTCAGAAACCTCCGATGGTTCCATTGTTGCCAGGAACGGTGGGCGACATTCGGCTACACGTGACCATCACATGAAGTCCAATTGTTTGACATTGGAATGTTTGGAAAACCATGTTTGGAAACAGTTGAAGTCCATGTGATGGTCCATGTGAAAGTGTTAGAAAACACTATGTTTATTATTCTACTTGATTTATGAACTAGTGGTTTCTATTCTACTTTATTAACATCCAATATGTCTAAATGTTATTCTAGTTGGTTTCTCCTTAGTTTTTCCTGAATTATTCTGCAGTATCGTTGATGTACCTGGTACCTTCCCCACGAAATTTTACCTCCGACCTGGCCGCCTGGCGTCTCGAACTTTTCATAGCCTGAGCGATAGTCGAAGCTTCAGCCACTTGGTGCCCCAGTTCGTTAGTGGCTAGCGTTTCGTTGCTCTTTTTAGTCACGTTATATATATATATAACACATATTATAAACTATACATAACTAATAGTAATAACTGGCATAACTATAGGATTTATATGCTAGCTGTCTTGATGATCTTCATGGGGGTTGTGACTGATCTCCTGTGGGGTCCAGCTTGGGCTGAGGCAGTGTGAGGACTTTCGTCCAGGCACGGCTGACTTCGGTGACTCCCACTGTGCCGGGAAAGCCACAGGTGGTTCCAGTGAGAGTTTTGGGAATCCAATATCTTGGATTTTTTTTTTTTTTACTGCCCTCTGGTAAGCACACAAAAAACTATGGAACATGACATCACCATTTTTAATGGGAAAATCCACTATTTCTATGGCCATGTTCAATAGCTATGTTAGTTTACCAGAGGGTATTTATTGATCTTTTATTTTCCCAATGGCAAATCCACCATTTCGGGAATCTCTAGGGAATCTACTTGGTATTCCAATATGCGTTTGTCTGAAAATAGGGCATATCCATTTTATGGCATTTTTAATGGGGATGATACTAATAATGCATCGGAATTGGGGAAGCCTATTTTCAGACAAACCCATATAGTCATATAGTACCATCCAAAAAGATGGACAAGTTGGAAGACCAGAGACTATGGAGGAAGCATCATCTACAACATACTGGATTCAGACGTTTCTATCTTTTGTGTGGTGCCTCTATTTTGGGTAATATGGGTATGCCTCAATTCTTGGCTCATTCAGATTTTTTTGAAGTAAGTTGTGCCCCCCATGTGGAGTTGATAAACGTACCCCGTGTTGATTTGCTCAAGATGATGTTCTAAAATAAAACAAATCCCAATGGGAAATCCACTGCCAAAGTGGGGGATCTATAGGACATATATATATATATATATATATTGTTTACTTTTTACGGGTTCCTTAAGCAAATCCAAGTTCTCAGTTGTTTTTCTAGACATTTCTGTGATTTGCATATGAATGAATGTTCATCGATTTTCATAGACCATGTGGTCCCATTTGATGCCCAGCCATATTCCACAGCCATATCAGGCGGGATCCATCCTCATCTCTGTTTCGGATGTTTGTTGGAAGGCCATGGTCCCATAGGTTTTTACCCTCTGGTAAACCAACAAAAAACTATGGAAAATCACCATTTTTAATGGGAAAATCATAAGAATCAACTATTTCTATGGCCATTTTCAATAGCAAACTGTTAGTTTACCAGATTGGAAACCCCAACCATACTGGAATTGAATAGGATTGCATCCATAGGGCAGGTAGCATCGATTGATGCCTTGGCATTGACCGTGCGTCGCACATTTGGCCTGGCTTGCATGATACCTTGCTGATGCTACCCATGATTGCAGATCCGGAAGATGGGAACACAAGATGCTGATGACATGAGGCTGCAGGGCCTGCAGGGCACAATCAGCTTGCAGACCTCTAGCAATTTGCGGCGAAAGGTCTTTTTGTCGCTTCGTTTGGACGCAGAGGGCCCAACACGGCACGGGCTGCATCTCTTGATGCCTCAGACTATTTCGTCGACGTCGGGGGGCCGCCAGCCAAGGCGCCCAAGGATTCTGTCCGCGGAGGAATGTCATGATCGACAAAGAGACATGCTGAGTCCTTTTGGATCCAGAGTCCGTTTTCATCTTTATAATATAGTATTATATATATATATAATACCCATATGCTCCATGTACCAAGTATGGTATATTTACCTACATTTGAGTGATTTTTAGGGTAAATGTTGGTAAATATGCTAAATATTCCATACATGGAGCATATATAATATTATGAATTATTCAATATTTCCTAAAGCGCTACTTGAGCATTGGACGCATTCATCTTGGGTCTCCTACTGGTGGTATTGCGCCAGGATTTGCTGCAGCCCTGTCCCGAGACACGGTGCTCCGGCGAAAACGTGCGCTGCCACTCAATGTACAGGCGTGTATATCTTGGTCGGGGGAAGGCGTGGCTGGGGTTAGGCAACCGGTTGCACCATGTTATACCCATTTTTACCATCTTTGACCGAGGTGTAAATTCTTGGGTCACTTGGAAATTAGGAAATACCATTGGAATATACGGTACATAATGGGATATGGTACAATGCTGATTCAATGGTTAACCACATACATGGTGATCATGGGAGTAAAAGATCGACCAGAATGGCCATAGAATGGTGGCAATGACGGGGAAGTGTTACAACATGTTACAAGGTGGTGCTCTGTAGTCATGTTCGTACTTATTTCGTCACGGCAAAATCACTGAACCTAGTTGTAAACCAACTTTGCGAAGGCACTGGTGCACGAGTTTGCATGCACCTGCTGAATGGAGTTGCTTGTTTGATGATGGTTTGATTGTTCTACTGCAATGAGTTGCATTTTTCGTTAACCTTTGTTTAAAGAAAGGGTCCATAAACTGGGTTTACTGCACCAACTAACCTTCCTTGGCGTGACAAAGAAAAACCTGCTGAAATTCTTCAGTTCACAGCAGCCCCTTCGCTTGAACAAAAACTCTACACAAAAATGGGGCCCTTCTTAGGAAAGCAGGGTAGGTCAGGTCAGGCCAGAAAGCTTTATAGCAGATTCCAAAGAGTTTTCTTATTTGTTTGGTGATTTAACAAAAAATCGGAGAAACAATTGCATATCCCTGATTGTTTTTGTAAAATCATGTTTCAGATTTTTCATTTGCAATCCAGGAGAGGTTGGCAATGTTCAATTGGCACTACATTAGAGCTTAGCAATCCTCATGTGGGGTTGATGAAACCGTGACTTATCAGGGTATGATCCAGCATGGTTGCCTTGGCCAGTCCTGTGCTCAGCAAGAAAACCACGAACAAATTTGGCTAGGAATGGAGTCTTTGTAGACAAGTTTCCCATTGAAGCGGATCTTTTTTGCCTTGCCATTTATTCAGTGAAGGGTCGGGCCCATTTTTGTTGATACTTCTCTTCATTAAATCCCACTATGAATTAGTTCATCTAATTTTATGATGCTTCAACCTCCCGTTGTTTGTTGAGGCAAGCAGATCATGAAATGCTTAATTGGATCCGTTTGTCCGAGAATGGGGTATTCCCAAAGTTTCATTGACAAACCACTGGATGGTGAGATTTCCCATAACTCTCGGACTCAGATCAGTTTTGTTATTTCCACAAGGTATCCCTAATAACATGGTTGGCTTGAAACCCGCATGAAGTCCTTCTTTGACTGGTAGAAATCGATCACCACTATAGAAATCAACCAACCAATCCACAGTTCATCCCAGTAACCAATTACCAGTTGTCAACATTCAGTCCTTCGGTTGTTAAAAAAAGTCTCCGTTATGATTCCATTATGATCTGTTAATTCCCATAATCATCAGTTGTTTGTTCCAACCAATCCCCACATAGCTAGCATAGCTGCTGGTTTTTGGTCATCCTCGGTACATCACTGTGTTGGTGAAATCAAGGTCCATTCTCATGTTTGCTGATCATTGTTCTTAGGTGAATCCCCATGGTTCCTACTTTAAGCATTTTAAAAACCACTTTTTTCAATGATGAAATTACCATCTTTGTTCGTTACCACCCCCCGTAAAAACT
This sequence comes from Symbiodinium sp. clade C Y103, assembly GCA_003297045.1. NCBI lineage: Eukaryota > Dinophyceae > Suessiales > Symbiodiniaceae > Cladocopium > Cladocopium sp. clade C. The sequence continues at coordinate 284,270 of BGPT01000202.1, forward strand.
ACCATTGAATCGTTCGCGACACACCGCAGCACGGGAGGCATTTTGACTTCAGCTTCGAGGCCCTACTCGCCCGAAGGCGAGATTTGCATTGCAACAGCAATGGGGAGACATTTACATCAACAAGAAATGGAGATAGTTGTATGATTTGTTCTATAGTACTTATAGTACTCTATAGTTTTATAGTGTTTTATTTGGTTTCACAGGGATAATCATTGGATTTTGATATTAAAGGATTTACCCTCAGGTAGTCAAAAGATGGAGCTTACCCTCCGGTAGTCAAGCGTCGCTGGCTAGGAAATCGCCATGGAAGTTTTGATGGAAGAAACCAGTAGAAATGGATGTTCCATTGCCACGTTTGATTACCGGATGGCAATCAGAAACCATGGGTGTATATGGATGGGATTATATTATATGTGTTGTCCTGTTTTTCCGGGAGTACTACTAATGAGTGTAGCTAGTATAGTACTTGAATCTTGTGCCATGAATGGGGATATCTACTAATGAGCTGCTTTTTGTTGGGGGCATGGTATCCAACATTTGCTATGAAATGAGGTCTAAAATGGGTGATTTTACAATACCTGACAGCATCGCCAATTGTCAACTGTTTGGGGGCTATTATAAGGCATTCCAAGTTTGCCCGAAAGTCAACCACAAATTGGGGTGTAACAATTCTTGGGTTTACCAATTAAGCTAGCACTGGCAATGTGGGCAGTCACATCTTTGTTGATGGGAAAGTCAGAGAGAGAACCGGGATTCACCGGATTCTACGTACTGTAGGTTTATTGAGCTGCTTTTGGGGTTGCGTCTATTCGCGGAAGGTGAAGAGCAAATGCTGGGAATATGATACAACAACAAGCATTATGTAATTACAAAACGTGGAGCACAATCAACTTTTGGATTATCCATTGAATAAACATATGGTGGTTCAACCTTAGATCATCCATTGAATACACTCATAATCCCTTTCCGCAAGAGTAAAGACTTGGACGGAACTCCTGGTTGAGTACTGTTTGCCACGTCCAGCTCCAGGGCAAGCCAGGGGCAATGGGTAGGACATATTCGACATATTAATTTTATGGGATACTCTTGGGTATGATCCAGACTTCGAACGAGAATCTACATAGAACATTGTTTGGTCATGATTGGCCATCTCCAAAAATATGTTTGGATGTTTGGTGTATCTAGCATGTTCTGGATTGTTTATAGCACCTCGTAGCCCTTCACAAAATCTTGAAATACGACACTTGGCTCGGGCGCAATGGAATCATTATGGACTGATACAATAGTAGGGGGGTTAAGCAACAAACAAATGGAGGTATTATATTTTGGTATTATGGGATCTGTTTTTATATAGATATGGATATATATATATATATATCCATAAAAACAGATCCCATGGCTATATATATATATATACATGGGGGATATGTCTTGGTGATGTCATCCGAGAATGTCAACCTTTTGTCGTATCAAAGCAGCATTCCTCATCAGACCTTTCTCAGACCTTTTCTGCTGGAGACCTGGGTCTCTCAATCCATGGGGGGATCCCCAAGTCACCATGGTGGTTTCAATATTACCCAACTAACATAGCTATGGTTGTTCAAAAACTATTAAAAATGGTGATTTTCCATAGCTATGTTACATAGTTATATGGTTTAATAAGGAAATACCCTCTGGTAAACACACAAAAAACTATGGAACATCACCATGTCCAATGGGAAAATCCATTAAACAATAGCCATTTTCAATAGCAAACTGTTAGTTTACCAGAGGGTAAGACATGGTCTCATGATTTGGGTGATTTGTGAATTTGGATCCGCAAGGAAACTCCTATGAGGAGAAACCGCCCAGTTCATCAACCATGGTGAACATCTCATTTGGGGTTGCACTACATCTAGAAAATCCCCAGAATGACATGTAGTGCAACCCCAATTACATATATAGATACCCCAGAGAAAACGAACCTTTTGCGAGGCACCCTTTGGTAGCTGGACAATCCCCATCAAACGAAGATTTACCAGCCATGGATGGAAACCTGAGGGTGAGTCCTTGTTTGTTGCAGTTGGTCAAATCACCTGTCTTTGATGGGTGAAATAATGTGATATCTCTTTTGTGTGGGTTGGATCCCCATTTTTTGCTGCTTAGATCCCTCATTTGGTTGCTTAAATCCCTATAAATATCATTAGATTCCCATTCTAGCACCATTTGTTTGCTTTAGCAGCCTTAGCCCTCATGTTTCCATGGTTTAAACAACAAACTGGTGACATCCCACCATTGTTGGGAACACATCCCCAGCTCGCGCTGCAGCACAGGCTTCGAAGTCCTTTTGTCCCAGATGTGAGGGTCCCAGAGGCCGCTGCCGATGCCACCCATGGTTTTTGGTGTTTTTTTGTGTAACAAAAATAGGGGATAACAATGAGGGTTTGTTGAAGTCGGTGGTTTTTATATTTTTCCTAATGGGAAATCTAGTATGTGACTTGGGGAAGCTTTAGTGAGAATATTCCCAGAATATGTTTCACTTTTTGGGGTTCCTTAAGCAAATCAAATGCAATGAGGGTTTATCATGGGGACTCCAAGGAAGCACAGGCAAAAGTGACTGGACCCATTCCCATTGCTAGCTTTGATTCTATAGATTGATAGGTTTGATCCAGCAAATGGGATGATGCTCCCAGTTCAAACTGGCTGGTTTTCAACCTATTTGGGATGATGACCCCAATTGACAAGCGTTCTTCGTGGGTGGTGGTGCCCCCGATTTCACCAAGTTGGTTCATCCTGGGTCAGAACCAAACACGGGCATTTCACCCGTGAAGCACTGGTTGTGCAACTGATCAGAATTAAGCGTATTTCGGTCGTGGTTGAGCCACCTCAGGCAAATGATATCAATTGATTGATTAAGCGGTTATGAATTATATGGTCAGAATTAAATAGTCATGTGGCATCATAAACACATGATGCTGTTGGGTTGCCTCATTTCCTTCAGCGTGCTACCACTTCCATTTTTTTTGGCGTACGAAATCCACTTTTCGCAGGCGGACGAAAATGATCCGGACATGTCATTTTCATTGGAGCTGCTTGGCGGCATGCGAACCCATCATCGAACATTTGGAGCATGTTGCGACCTCACTGCGACATCACTGCAAATGATGATTATCGTGGATAAAATCCCATGTTTATCCCAAATGGCCGAACTTTTCTGGTTTGTGAACTATGAAAATTATCCAGATTGATGTCGTGATTGATGTGTTCACTTTCTTTGGCGGGACAGTAGGGTGCATCAGATTGGCCGTGATTCTCGCCTGCCCTGATGAAAGCCAGGGTGAATGAAGTTCCTAAATAGAAACCGTAGTCTGTGTCGTTGGCTTTGTCACAGTATTGTAAACATTTACATTGTATATACGGTGATATTCATGTCATTTCATGTAGTACCTTTACAAACGCATATCCACGCACACATACAATATAATATATCATATATATATATTATTACCTTTGCAAAGAGATTATGTGTGCTGACATGCCTGATTGCTTTGCATTGTTTTCTAGTGTGTTGATGTAACATAAATCATATTTGTTTTTGCTATATCATTGTCTCAGTTGAATCATATTTCAATGTATTAAATGACACCTTCTAGAATACAACATGACCTGTGAGAGTGGTGCGATTCAAGCCCATCCCATGGCGCGAAATCTTGCGCGCTAAGGGGCGACACGGAGCTTTACAGGCCTTGTGATCGCTTCAAGGAGGACCTGGGGTCAGCATCAGCAGCAGTGCCTGGATTAGTCGCTGATGAACGGATTAATGCTGATATATGCTGATGAATGATTGATGGTGATCAATGGGTGATATGGATATATGGGTAATCAATGGATTTTCATGGATGTTCCACATGTTTTATGCTTTAGATTTCTTGAATGAGCTAGAAAGTCTTTGCTGAAGCGCTGAGAAAAAGAGTAGGTGCAGTTGATGGAAACAAGTAGTTTGGCAACCATTCGTTTAAGACAAGATGCAATAAGCGCATATAAACACCACAGCCGTGTATCAAGCGTGTACCGTTGGGTGCTGAATTGTGTTCGCCAATAAATGGAGTCTTATGCACACTAACGAAGCCATGTTTTTCTGCTTGGCGACCAGCAATCTTGGCAGATGGCAGAGGAGAGAGAGTTCTACCAAGCAAACAATGCATATTTTGGGCGATGGATCCAAGATAAGATTATCACACCCCCAGTAGTTTAACTGGTGTGAGGGGTGGGCTGGGATCTTAGTGTCAATGTTGACTCGCACACGCTACTCCTACCTTACAGATGGGCATGAGGTGATCAGGCGGGTGAAGTCGCTGATCGGGTCCAGCTGAGTCCATGGGTGGGCCCCGAAATAGCCATTTTTAAAGCAAAGAAGAAATGATGAGAAATCAGAATGAACTTCAGAATAAACTTGAATAGACCACTGGATTTAGGGGCGCCCTATTTTCAAACCCATGATGCCATCCAGAAGGTTGTCTGTTGCTGCAAGGGGAGGTACCTTCACACTGACATAGATGTGGACAATCCAAGATTTGTAGATTATTTTCCGCATTTTTGTTAGTTTACCCTATGCTATGGGTATCTCTGAGGTTGGCATTCCCGTTGCGGCTGCCTGGTCTTAAACTTGGCCCGCAACGTACGGTGAAATGACCTTTTGGTATTTTAGCTATAGGACCCCACACCCGGCACAATCGCGGAAGGAGAGCTTTGTTTGACCTGATTCGAATTCGCGAGCTGGTTGGTGGTTTGGAACCTGGAAGATCTCAAACTTTTTAACTTTCACTGAGCTGCGGCTAACAGAACAGAATCTACGGAATCTCCGGAAGTAGCTTCTTTTTTGAGGGTTGCACATATGGACCAAGCAATGGCTTCCCAGGTTGAAACTGCAGTATCCCAACTTTCTGGGGGTATCTGTTTGTATTGTTGACTGTTTTAACGCTTATCCCAACCGACTGATATGTTTGGGGGGTCCAGAAATTCCACTCTTATGTGCACTTTGTTTCCTTTTGGGGTGTCATTCTGCCAACTGACTGTATGCTTATACGTGCACACACACACATGTACATATATATGTATATATATATATTATATTTATATTTATTTATTTATGTATTTGTGTGTATCTGTGTGTGTTGCCGGAATGCGGAGTTCAACCAGCAACAAGCAAAGTCTTTGATCTCAGATGGATCCCTGCAGCTGCGACACCAGGTGATCGGTTGATGGGTTACTCAACCCTGGTTGATAGGATAGGAATGAAATACTAGTGGGACAATAACTAGATACCATACACCATACATACTGTAAGATATCACTTGGGATAGTTCACATGGCTTTTATATCGTTCAATAGTGATAATTTAGTGGGAGAATCATTGGATATCATTGGATATTCATGGATTTACCCTCCCGTGTCATCCGACATGCCAAGCTGGGAAATCCCCAAACTATATGGAGGTTTCTAGCTGAGAAATCGAACTAAATCGTGGGTTTTCCATTGCTATGGTTGACTACCCGAGGGTAATTCAATTTAGTCCTTATTTATGTCTTCTTAGAATTTCATGGGGGTACATACTAACCAGCTACATGCAGACGATATTCTTTTACGGGCAGTCCATGATTGGTCCCATGGGTTTGAATTGTGTTGATTTGAATCTGAAAAGCATGGGAAGATCCACTATCAGAAACATGCAGATGATGACCTGAGATTTCAAATTGCAGCAGTTCGAATTTTGCTTCAAAATCCAAAAGGGGAATCATATTGAAATACTGCCCTCTGGTAAACTAACAGTTTGCTATTGAAAATGGCCAGAGAAATAGTGGATTTTCCCATAAAAAAATGGTGATTTTCCATAGCAAACTGTTAGTTTACCAGAGGGTACTACCAGACATGCCAAATTCGATGCTCGGGATTTGTTTCTGGACATCCTGGCGTTGCAGCGCTGGTGTAACGACTCCTTTGGGACCATTAGGGTCCGATCAGACCGCATGAGGTGCAACCATGGTCAGTAGCCTGCTCCGTGGCAGCACGAATTGCAAAACTCTAGTGTTGTACGGTCTACACCCATCAAACGAATCAAAAAACTGAGCTAGGAGCTGTAACGATGAATTTGTTTGAGGGTCTATGCAGCAAACAAAAGAAAAGCACGGAAAAGCTAGGGATCGTCTATGAGTTGGTTTTCAATGTGTGCTACTAATCGATGTCATTTCATTCCTTTTTTGAGCGACAGCTGCGGTCTGATGAAGTGCTCAATGGCTGCGGCTTTGATAGGCTTTTGTTCACGGAATTGGGGTTGATCGCATGGTAAAATTACAACTAATTACAATGATTTTTGGAAGGGCTATTGAAAGTGGCCGATTTATAGATGAATTCACCATTAAAAGCTCCATTCTTTGTGATTTCCCATTGCAAGGTTTGATTTCCAGCGCGTAGCGATGCCGAAAATAGAATTCGATCTATTCACCTTGAAATGGGCTGGGAATACATGTGTATTCTTTTCAATCTGAACTTCGCAGGGTTGGCTACCTTTTTGGGGGCCTTTGTTCCCAGCTACAATCACTAGTTGAAGCGGCAACAGTGGCCCATCTACCTTCTGGGAATCTATAACAATATGGAAAATGGTCAGTTTATAGATGATTATTTACTGTACCTATAAATTAGATTAAATTAGATGATGGTGTTCCATTGCTAATTGTCGGAAATGACCTGACCAGAGGCTATCTCTCATGATTTCCCTGACTCTACAAGTGTTCAGTTCCATCTTACGACTACATCCCATGATATCCCAGATCTACTATATATGTTATATTATATTATTATAGACATACGTATATAATACATGTATATATATATCTCTCTCACCAATGATTGCATGTGATCCCAGGGGCATCTCGTAGAGTGCAAAATCCACAAAAATGCTCCATGTATGGCACGTTTATACAGCAGCGTGTGGATACTTGTTGGAGTACTGTAGATGTTGATAGGCATAGGTCTTCCATAAGTTAAACATGTGGGCGTGGAAGAACATTTTAAGTCAGCTGTCTTCAGCGGCAACTTCAGCCCATGTCCAATTTCTGGCGTGTGAATGATCATGATTTATACTCCAAAGTAAAATCATATACATAATTGATGTATGATATATACAATGTATACTTCCCATGAACTAGATTAGATACACCTGTAATACTGAATCTGGTTGGTTGTTTAGAAAATGTAAGAAACGTATCAAACACCACCCTCAAAACCATGATTTATAAGTGCTGGCCTTATTCATTTTGGCCGCCTCAAAAAATATCGGGGTCTAGTATATTCATGGATATTCTAACGGGAAGTGATTATTTGTCAATTGGAGAAACTTAGATACCCTCTGGTAAACTAACACAGCTATGCCAAATCACCATTTTTAGTGGGAAAATCCACTATAAATGGCAATTTTCAATAGCAAGCTGTTAGTTTACCAGAGGGTAACCCACAGAATCGTCCATCGTTTTCCCATTCAACCACCGCGTATACTTCATTTACCATGTGGCTTTTAGACATCAAACAGGTACCCTCTAAGATGGTAGTTTGATCCCAAGAATTACACATTTCCCAATACATTGCCACCATAGTTGCAATCCGGTGTGTTTTATTTTCCCTAATATGCTGGCTTTGATACCCTCAATGTTGGCTTATGAAATCCCGAGTCTATTCCCATCAAAAATGTTGAATTTCACTACTTATAATCCATGGTTTAACCCCGTTAGTTCCAGATGTTGCTCACTTAAACCTGTGTTTTGGTGGTTATGTCACCGTTAACCATCAAAACCATTATTTGGGTGGATTTACCGTCTTTTTGTTTTAGTTCAACAGTTGCACCCCTATTTTGATGTGGAATGTCCCATTGAATCTCACTATGATCAATGCCAGTTCCGTGCCATCCCGACTGAAGCCGTGGCTGGCTTGGAGCAAGCGCTGCGCGGCGTTTTAGCCTTTGCTTGATCATGCTTGATCCATAAAAATGGTGAATCATTCGGATTCAAGCAACATAACCAACAAACATGGTGGTATAATGGGACATTACTGAGCCTATAGCTTGACTGTGTCCGGATGAATTACAACGACCGAACCCTGCAACGTCACTGGAATGTTGATTAGTAGGGGTAGCTCTCCCAAAAGAGCCTACTTCAGGTTTGTGAACTGTTGTAATTTATCCATATCCATTCTCAAGGAAATGAAGCAACAAAGGTGAAAGATGGTGAAATTTTGGAAGACATTAATATAGGGTTTTAACAGACACAAAAAGGGGATTTAACTGATCCGACCAACATAACTGCATGGCGATACAATGGGAGATAGCGAAGGGTATAAATTCATGTTGACACTTAGATAGGCCATGAAGTCGGTAATGTTTCGCAACTAAGTCCAAAGCCCTTTCAGCGTTACTTTTCACGGTTTATGCTCCATGCAGCAATCAGTCATATAACTCAGTCCATGGACCATCTAAGTGGGGATCAGTATCCTGAGGATGGAGATGGGAATTCCTTCTTTCCGGACCATGCAAGGGCCGTCCGAGCACTTTTCGGACCATGTCGATGGGCACTGGACCCGACTGGTGGAAAGTTCGGACGAAGTGTGCCTGGCGCGCGCCGACTGGTGAGTTTCAAGTTGTTTTTTACGGCTGGGTGCTTCCTACGATCCGGATCCGGCACTGCGTGGTTCAATATCATTCAAGACCTGAAGCCAAGCCCGCATCCCTACTGGATTCCATTGGTTGTGTAATGTTGGGTAGTTTTATACTGTTGGTTTTTGTGCGATACATGGGGTGTTTGTCCGGCTTGGCCGGCAGTCCTGCTGCTCATGGCGAGACATTCTACCCAGCAAGAGTTTCATACTTCGGGCAACGAATCCAAGCTTATCCATCATACCCTGCAGTAAACTATATAATATAGCTCTGGAACATGGCCCATTTAGTTTGAGAACTATTTCTTTAAAAAAAAAGTTATGATTTTCCAATTCGCAGACGCTCAAATGCCATAGGGTACAGCATTTCCAATTGCTGGTTTCGAAGATCACCTGGAGCGGCCAAGATTTCAAATGATTTGATGTTTGGTTCCGTTAAGGTGTTTCTTGTTGCCTTCCAGCGTGGGGATTGAACAATATTGTTAATGCATGATGCATAGCGATGGATATAGATAGATAGATAGATAGATAGATAGATAGATAGATAGATATAGATAGATAGATAGATAGATAGATAGATCTAGGTAAATTATAACGACCTCACTGTGACCTCACTGGAATATATGGTTAGTATACGGAATCATCCCCAAATGGCCTTAATTCAAATTAGTGAATTATTATAATTTACCCAGATAGATAGATAGATAGATAGATAGATAGATAGATAGATAGATAGATAGATACATATATATATATATATATGTATGCATGTATGTTCTATGTTCATATAAGTGTGGGTACACATGAATGCTCCAATCTGAAATGGCCATGTCACTCCAAAATAGCAAGGGTTCTGCTGACAATATGGAAAATGGGGGAAGCCCTGTGAACGGAGGCCCCCCAGCGTCACAACAAATGCAGGATCAACAAATAGAAGCAACCCATTGCAATCGTACAGACTGCACAAGAACTGCGGGCGTGCTCGAAATGCAATGGCGGCATCGGCACGGAAACGATTGGTCGACTTGAGATACTTGAACCAATGGGTTGGAACCCCTTGACATATCACAAAAATCATTTTTTAGATGACTTCTACAAATGATAATGTGTGTATATAATATATATATATATATATATATATATATTATATATATATATAAATATATATATATAGTGTATATATATATATATAAATATAGTGTATATGTATATATATATATATTTGTATATGTAGATCTATTATAATAGTATATGGTATATATAATATGTATATACATGGTTGGTGGCTTCACACATGTTGCTTTTTGTCGCCCTCTCTGGACATATCAACCAGTATAACCAGTTGGAGAACCTTTGGGAATCCTTTGTGCCCGAAAATTTCTCTGAAGACGACCACACACCGCTGCTGATCCCATGCCTGAGACACCCCGCCTTGCCCCGGGCGTCCCCCGGAAAATCGGGCAGCTCACAGGGCGAAACTGGCACCGCGCGGTAGATCCTGGGAGTTCAAAATGGCCTGCCCCCCTGAGAGGGACAACCCCTGCAGAAAGGGATCAATTATGATCAATTCATTGTTTCTGGAAAGCCTTGGATGGGTTCTTTAGCACTCCAATCTTTTGTTCTAATCATGCGAACCAGATCTAGCCAGTTCTCCTTTTGGTCCCGGGTATCAAGGATTGGCCATGTTTGGTCAAAGAAGTCCTGCAGAATATGTTCCTCATTGTGAGGTGGACGACCCCTACCTGCTACATTGAAACGGGACAGGTTGAAATCACCAAAGCTGCAAAGCGCGTTTGTGCACAAAGGAAGTACGGGTCAAGCTCATCCAATTCCATCAAACATACATTATCAGATATTGAAGGTATGTAGCAGTAGGACTTGACAATTGGCAAGGTTCTATTTTTGACTGCTTATCCTGGAGTCTTGACAGTGCTCACTAACATCTTGTCGTGGGGCCTTAGGACCGTCAAGCCGTCAAGGCAAGGGTAAGCTTTGGTTGCGTAGGTCAATCGGCTATGTTTTTTCCGGGAGGAAATTGCAGCAACTAAAGCTTGTGAAGATATATGTGCCGGCAATCACGGTTGGTTACCTTTGGGGGTGGCAGCGGCGTGATCCCAGGAGTATAGCGAGTTTCCACGGGCAACCCTTGGCGAAAATTGCTGGATTGTTTGATTCAGCTTACCATACGGTGATGAACATCCATAACTACAAACTATTTTGGTGGAGCAAAAACAGGCGTTCCACGGTCCTGACCCTTAACCATGTGAATATTGGGATAGATGGAGCATGATGGAGCTAGTTCTGAACCATAATGCACTCTAGGAAGCGTAGTACATGGAACTGCTTCACTGACCGACGTTGCTGAAAATGATGGAAATAAAATAAGAGTAACGCCCCTGAAATGAACACGGATTTGTGAATTGTGCAAGGTGGTGCCCCATAGTTAGCTAAGTTGGCTTGTAAGTCCAACAGCTAAGGTTTACAATGCCTGTGTCTATTGCATTCATGGGGGTTCTAAACCAACTAACGGGGGGGCACCACCTCCAATTTTGCATTGCTATAGACCACGAGGGCTGCCCTTGTTGAAACTTTTTTGCCACCCCGGTGTGGCTCGAAGCGAGCAAACCCAATTGGCACCGGAAGTCGGCAACGGCAAAAAACGGCTGCGCCAGTGGTGCAAGGTTGTGACCCCCTGCTTTGCTCAGTTGGGGCACAAGTAACATATCTAGAATAGGATTAAGATGGATATGATAAATAAATAGCTCGGATAGGATTATATAGATTACATAGATTGGATTACATAGATATTAGGTGATATTCGATTGGATTAGCTTTGATTAGGCTAGATTAGATTAGAACAGACGGATGAAAATACATTGTCAATAATCAAGTTTTTGCGCTATGCACAACGCTGAGCAGTTGAGGTGTTGACAATTACAAAAAATACAATGTGAAACTGGGGGGGGGCACAAGTGGGATTCCACCGGGTTTCTGCAATCTCTTTTCGCCATTTGGAACGGTCCCATGTATCCCGTGTTTCCATTGCCTTGCTAGATTACCAAAGGGTAGATTACCCTCTCCCAAATTGACATAGACCCAGCCAAACAAGGGCGTTGGTAGATGCATTTCCACTACAAATGGACTACTCTCAGGGTCTATCTCACTTCACTGGAGGGAAAGGTGTGTGTGAAACTAGGCACCCCTGACATCCAATGGATATCATCACTTTCCGTTGGCTCAACCATCGTGTTGGTTCGTGACGATTTGCCCAACGTGGCGCCACAACAAACATGTTGAAGTTCAAACCCACATGAAAAATAACATAAAATAACCTATCAATTGCTCACTTGGATCAAGAAGTATATATATATATATAATTATACGGCGTTTGTTTTTTTTTTATATATATATATAAATATATTTATATATATATATATATCATATATATATATATATATATGTATATCATAAAATATCATAAATATATAGTGTATATATCATAAATATATAGTGTATATATATATATATATGTGGTTGGTGTGTTCTTTATGTTCAACTACATTTGGGATGACAGTCCCAACTGACAGGGGGATATTTCAGCGGAGTTGAGACCACAAACCAGTTAAGCTAACGTCGTTCTACCACGATATTCCCATGAAAGATCTCCCCCTCTAAAAATCATTGAATCAGCCCAGGCTTGGTTGATATTCGCAGCACTTCCCTGAATGCTGAGTTCAAAGTTGGTTATAAACCTATAAATCTGTATTAATATTTTGTAATAGCCATACACCCTATTTAGAAACCAATCAGATGTTGGGTGTCAACGTTGGTTATGCAGTTGATGTTTCTTTTTTCGACATTCCAAACAAAAAAAACAAAAACAAAAACACGGTGGTTCACCAACGCACGCCAGGCATCCAAGCCTGTCAACCATGCCCGGGCTACAGCTGGGGAGTGTACTTGTGGGATGGACCACCCTCAAGCTGAGCCTCGTGCTGTTGATGTCCTTTGGACTATCGAGGATAGATAGGTAGATAGATAGGTAGATAGACCGATATCTATATCTATATATATATATATAGATTCTATAAAATATGTTTCTCCATGTTTCTCCTGTGTATGTGCATTCAGTTGGGTTTCAGACAGATTCATTTGCTACCCTTGGGAGTGATGTTCCATGGCTGACTAGAAGAAAGCAGCCATAGTTGTGCAGCCCGTGGGCTGCAAGCAGCAATTTTAGAAGCATATCAACTGCAATACCCTTTGGTTATCAAACATGGCACTGGAAAATCCACCATTTATAGGTGATTTTCCCATTAAAACCTCCATTTGGGATTTCCCAGCTAGCCACGTTTGATGACACCGGAGGGTAAATGTCAGAATCAAGCCAGCTGTAAATCCACGCAACAAATTCTATCGATATTCAGAGAATTGTGTGATTCTTCGGTCTCCATTGGGGTGCTCTTACCATTTATTTCCCAAACTTACATCAACCATCATAAACCCGAAAAAATCAGCAATTTTAGGGGATAGTAATTTTCAGGGCCTATGTTGAGTGGGGAGTTGGTAGAACCTTTTGTTAGATTATCACCCGTTTTATCAATCAATGCTATATAACCTTTTTCAGATATGTTTATACCCCATTGATAACCACAGATCTGGTTAAATCATGTTATATATATATATATTTAAAACATAGCTGCAAACTCATTGAAATGATGCTTAGGAGTGGTAATTATCCCCAAATGGCCTTAGCTCAGGTTGGTGAATCTTTATAATTCCTCCAGACTATAAACCATCGCTAGCCACTATTGAGCATTATTCACCCAGCTATAACCAGTTTACCAACCAATTATCGACTATTTCTTACCCATAGATGGTAAGATCTCGATTCGCTCACTACGACTCTGCAGATCTCGCCTTTTTTCAAAGGCTCCGGCACCCGCCGCAGCAGCACCGGCAGCAGCGCCGGCTGCAGTGACGCCCGCGTAGATGGCCCTAGGTTACCCTTTGGTGTCCTCAACAAATGGCTGGTTGGAAAATCCCCCACAAATGGAGGTTTTGATGGAAGAAAGAGAATTGTAATTTTTAATGATCTATAGATACGTGATAACGCTTGGTTTGATTACGGAAGAGTAACTATGGGGCCCGCCTTTTGGCTATCGGCCGGTATGCTTTGTAAATCCCAAAAATTGCTGATTGATGGATGTTCATTTACCAAGTATGGTAATTACAATAGCTTTTGAGCCATCCCAATGGATTAACAAAAAATATGGTCCCCGTTTAATTTATAAATAAGACCATTGAGATGATTATATATGATGCATACGAAAAATACCCTCCAGTAAACTAACATAGCTATGGAAAATCACAATTTTTCATGGGAAAATCCACTATAAATGGTCCATTTTCAATAGCTATGTTAGTTTACCATAGGGTATAATATGATGATTAACCCTTTCAGCTTGGCATTTGTTTCCCTTTCAGCTGAGCTGTGACCGCCGCTCAGGCCCACAGCGCCGGCCGAGACGCCCACGGAAGTTGTGGTCCGAGGGTCCCAGATGGGTCCCAGATGAGCGTCCCGAGAGCACAGGTGGCCTTAGATTAAGCCCATGCCCATTTCACAACAGCTTTCAGTACCCTCCGGTGTCATCAAACATGACAAGCTTGGAAATCCACGATAAATCGAGGTTTCTAGCTGGGAAAATCCGAATGGGAAACTCCGAACTACATGGTGGATCTTCTATTGCCACGTTTGATTACCGGAGGGTACCGGATTAATTACCTTTAGTCAACTTTAGTCCCCATAAATCCTCATTCGCACGCACCATGAACCCCATCCTCGATAAAATATGAGGGAAACACCCTTTCAATGGTCCCACTGTTTTTGACCCCTTATGATTTACCGTGATTTTTTTTTGGGTGTTGAAGATGCACGGGGGATAATGAGGTCATCCCATTTTCCTGGATGAATTCAACCAGTTGGACTGCAACTGATGGGAGTTAAAAAAATAGATGCAATAATGAAAACCTGCGAACAGTTGAAAATGAATCGGAAAGGAACAGAAGTCCGATTTTTTGGGGGTCCTGGGCCCAGATGTGACCCAACAGATAATTCTATTGAAACACCTGGGTTTGAAATGGTTTGAACCTTTAAGATCCTTTAAGCTGCAGATGGTCATGATGGTTGAACCAACAGCACTTGGGTTTGACCAATGAAAGAAATGATGGTTTAAGCGTCCTAAAGTGGAGATGGCGATTTTGGCTGACCCGTGGATATAATTATTTACAATGCACCAAATGGAAAGATGATCCCCGATTCCAGCAACAAGCTGTGGATTCAGAAACGGAATGTGGATTCAGAGACGGAGTGTGGATTTCATGCATTTCCTGAATCATATTGCTGTCAGAGGTTTCAAAGATATTGAATTCGCCAACATTTTCCCTAGCAACAAACGGAGATTTAGGCATGTTACCCTCTAGTATTGGAACATAGCAACCAAGCTATGGAAAATCACCATGTTCAACGTGTACATCATGGAAGTAAATGGATCATGGCAGCACGGATGCCGAGACAACTATCATCCCATGGGGATGCAGATGATTCTGATTTTCCTGAACCAACTGTACTACTTGGATTGTTTTGGAACCTGTTGAAACTCAATAATTTGTGTTTATACCACAGACATATTCATAATATAGTTTCAGTTCCCATTGTATTACACTACCAAGTTAGGTGCTATTTGCTACCAACTACGCAAATTATACATATAGGTAGTAACTTGGTTTTAGTAGTTTTTGAGCAGGATGTAGCAGGATGGGAATATATATATATATATCCAACTGAAACCACTGCTTGCAGGAAGTAAATATGTGATCAATACTGCATCCTGACTCAGGAAGTTTTTTAGACCCACCGGGAATAGTGAGTAGTGTATCATGACATGGGTTGAAAATTGTGACTGCAAAATCAAACGTAATTATGTCTACATCAGCATGTCAACCACATCCAGTAGATCGTCCACCATATCAATGATGCATTTGTTTCTACAAAAACGCACAGAGTTACCATCATATCCGAATTGATCAATACGGATGACCCCCTCTACCCTCTGGTAAACTAACATAGCTATTGAAAAATTGCCATAGAAATAGTTGATTTTCACATTAGAAATGGTGATTTTCCATAGTTTTTTGTGTGTTTACCAGAGGGTAATTCTGAAATACTCTACACATGAATCATGACTTCTTTGACTTTTGTTCCATCGCTCTGTCGAATGACCGGTAGTCTCTGACCGGTAGTCTCTGACCGGTACTGGACGTCATGTTGAGATATCTGGGACGTCCGGCGTGGTGTTTCCGGTTGGATTCTTCAAATCCTCATCAATTTTGAAGACCCAAAGGACTAGAGATTTTCGATACCCTCCGGTAAACTAAAAGTTTGCTATTGAACACGGCCATATATAGCGGATTTTCCCATTAAAAATTGTGATTTTCCATAGCAAACTGTTAGTTTACCAGAGGGTTCTGTTTAGCCTCCGGTGTTCTCAAGGTTTCCAGTTGCGGCTGGGAAAATCACTTTCTCGACTGGGGGATCGTCCAGCACGCCATGTTCAATTACTGAAGGCTACCCTCTGGTGAACTAACATAACTATGGGAAATTACCATTTTCAATGGGAAAACCCACTATAAATGGCCATTTTTCAATAGCTATGTTAGTTTACCAGAGGGTATCCATTTTTGTTTCGCCGAATTTGTGGAGTGCAACCTGGTGTTTGTGTGGCGGATCTGATAGGCTTAGTGTATGTTGACCACTGGGTAAACCTGGGGATGGGTGAATGTTGTCTTCTCTGTGCCAGTTGCATTTGTTGTTGACAAAGATCTACTGTTCATTGGCATTGAAAACAGCTTCCTCAGGTCACTACCCCGATGGTGAATCTGTGAATCAACCATGATTCTATAGCGCTTCTAGGTGAAGAAAATGCCTTTCATAAGCCAAAGCATTCTTGGGGACGCCAAGCTGAGGGGGCCGGTTCCTGAGATACAAACTTGGGTCCCATCTCTCCCATATAGCCCCATTGTATGGTCCGATGGCCCCTGGGGGTGTTTTAGATGACCGGGGGAAGGGATTAGATTGATCATTGGATTGGTTTAGGGGAAAATTTACAGGAAACCATGGATTTCCCCATCAAATATAGAGGTTTCCTGTAAAATTTCCCATTAACCAATCCAATGAATTGTTTCCAGCGCATTCCAGCTGTTGTGCGAATGCTTTCAACTTTGCAGGCCAGTCAGGATCTGAACTATGATCAGCTGTTGGGCCCCATGAGTAAACCATAATTCTAGGTAAATTATAACGACCTCACTGTGACCTCACTGGAATATATGGTTAGTATAGGGAATCATCCCCAAATGGCCTTAATTCAAATTAGTGGGTCAGGTATCACATGGTAGCAGGACATCCCCGATACCGACGGCATCCCGCAGAGAACATATTATGTTATCCTTTTTCGATGCTTTGCGGCTGGGTTCTGCAATCTGAGAATGCCTGAAAAGGCGAAATTTATGGAACATGTATATGGGCTTGTCTGAAAATAGAGGGCGCCCCACAGTCCAATCCATTTTTCATAGGGAAATTGATGATTAAGCATCAAATTATAGGGTGTCCGACTGTCAGACGCACCCAGATGCTTGACAACGCGGGGGCCTTTAGCCAGTTTGGTTTTTAACTAGGCGTGCGATGGGTTGAACAACAACGAGAATCATGGCTACAGGGCACCACCGTGCAAGGCCAAACCTGCGGTGGGCATACATCTGTTGTTTGATTGATTGTGCAACCATTACGGCGGGCTTTTGTTGAAAGGGGGCCGGGCGCCTGGGGTATGAATGTTTTGGAATGAAGGCAGGGGAAGGTTGAAACCCGCTTGGCCACTTTTTGCAAAAGCTTCAGGGCTGTAACCGGGAAGCGAACATCGCACCCAGGGCTTGCCAACTTGCATGTTGGCATTCTGGATTCCTCGAACGGGTGTGCTCTGCCATTTTGCATGGAACACCTGCGCTGCGGCTTCAGGATACACACAACCCGCTATCGATCACAGGTGCGCGCCGCGGTGATTGGAGAAATCTGCTGCCAACAAATGTGACGATGCTGGTTCTTGCTGGGGTCGCATGCTTGGTTTCAACAGTGAAATAATATGTATGTAGAAAGCTGTTGTTGCTGTTCTTGATGACGAAGTATGGAAAGACAAACGCATACAAGCACGAGGTTCGACTATAAAGTGATGATGATGATGATGATGATGATGGATGATGATGATGGTGATGATGATGATGATGATGATGATGATGATGACGATGACGATGACGATGACGGTGAGATAGGTTGCTGGTTTTGTTGATGGTTAACGGATATATGTTGTGATGCCGCTGGGTTGATCATGATGGATGGCTGAAATTTCATCCGAAATAACATGCTATTGTAGAAAAATAGTGTGTCGTGCGATTGCCTTCAATGTTGTGAGGATTGTTCCGTTTGCTTCACACTGACAGACAGCTAACATGACGCAATATGATTCCAGGATTGGCAGCACCTGCTTGAGCGAGCCAGCTGGCATGAACCCATACCCCGCGAATCACAATCGGCGACAGGATTTGTTAGTTTGGATGAAATTTCGCTGTTCTTTGTCCCATTCAACAACCAAAAGAGTCAAAAGAGCACATAATTATCGAACACTATTATTTCAAATTATTTTTTCGAGTGATGCCCACCTTGACGCATACGCTGACATAGTTCCTGACGTACCAATAGAAAGTATGTATTAGATATAGATTCTGACATTTTATCTGCCAGTCTTTCTGGCATATATTCTGGCCTTTTTTTTTATGGCATTCTATTTGGCATCCCTTTTCACATTTGTTTTTGGCATTCTATCTGGCATTTTTTCTGACATTCTGTCTGGCATATCTTCTGACATTCTATCTGGCATATCTTCTGGCATTTTTTCTGACATTCTGTCTGGCATATCTTCTGACATTCTATCTGGCATATCTTCTGGCATCTATTCTGACATTATCGGGCATGGCATATCTTCCGACATCCTATCTGATGTGGGCACTGAGATCTCCGGCATTCTATCTCGCATTCCAGCTGACATCTGTTTTGACATTCTAGCTGGCATTCTCTCTGACGTTCTCTTTTGGCATTCTTTTTGTTCGGGTCCAGGCCCGCTTGCGATATGGGGTTCGGGCCCAGGCACAGCCCACAGCTTGTGGACCTCGCAATACGGGGTTCGGGTTGAGGCACATTCAACAGCTACCGGAGCTTTCGAAATGAGGTTCAGGTCCAGGCGTGGCCCAGAGCATTCACACTGGCAGAGATGACACGGGAAGGAGGAAGGAGGAAGGAGAAGGAAGAAAAAGTGTCACTGCCTGAAAATCTAGAGACCCTCACGTGGCAAGTGGGGAAAAACATATGCCACAAACGTAGCAAGATAACTGACATTGTTGTTCTTTACAGTTGCGAAACTATGACAAAGCATGCTGACTTGTAAATCGGTTTTGTATGTGCCCATTGACTTTTTTGTCATGCTCTTCCTGGTGAAGCACGCAGGTAGAAAACCGGTGAAACGCGAGTGGTGCGCGTTTGGGGGATGGGATGGGGATGGGATGGTGGCTACCGTCAATTCCAACCTTGTAATGTTCTGGAAATGGTTTTGTTCAAACTGAGGATTTGCGTTTTTGGATCAGTCACGTATTCGACTGCATTTTGTTGACCATTTTTTGTTTGTAAAAAATATCAGTATTTGTTTGGTTTTGTTTGACCTTAAGAAAAATGTTTGATAGTCAGATTGTCTTGTGGTATCCAGCAAGGCGTCCGGGTTTACTAGATGATTTTTGTTCCGTTGTGCGCGCTGTTGACGGGCAGGCACTCCCAGAAGGCAATTGCTTTGAGAGAACCCTTTGATGTGCATCCCAGGGTCAGCAGCCCCTTCCCATCTGGGATGCAACCCTAAGCACGAAAACCCCTTAGAAATTCATGTTTCTGACCATTGTGGGACTGCTGATGTTCATTGATTTTCCACGTCAGCTGATTGCGCAGCCCCTCGGTTTAGTCGAGTGATTTTTTGCCCGAAATCACAACCACGGGTTGTCCGCCATACAGCTTGGCTTTGCCATGACCCGAATCAAGGGTTCCACGAACGATTTTTCCCGGGCAGGGTGATGATACAAACACACGCAAGAAAAGTTTGCAGATCTGTTTTCAATGTTGGATTAAATTTGATCATGAACAACCAAACATATTTTTTTCATCATCAATCACCTCCAGGAACTGGTCAACTGTTGCCAAATGTACCTCACTACCACCTCATTGGAATGATAGTTGGCAACGAAAAAATGTATATATATATATATTTTTAAGTAGGGCTGACTATCCGCCAAAATGGCAGAACTATTCACTTTGTTCCAGAATAATGCATCAGTATCGTCTAATTTTCCATGTTTCAAGCACCACCAATTGTTGAATTTGGTTTCAAGTTCTTTGTCATGAGTCCAGGGGATGATTTGGCAATTCCCCTAAAAGGTAATGCTGTGGCAGATGCGCGGTTAGATAAGTATGGACAAGATAAGGTATCGGGACAGCGAATAACAAAGTAAGATTTAAACTAAAACAATGAATTGTTATATTTAATATATATTAGAATTTATGCATACTAGAATATACTGGATAAACATGTGCCACAAAATGTACCGTTTCGTGGGTTTTTCAAATAACATTCACATACATAGTCATATATATATGATTATATATGTATGTATTATTATTTTTCAGCATGTTGCAAATCAATTTACATATATATTTATATGTGTATACACGTATGTATGTATTTATATAGCAGTAGCCATAGCAAGACACACAATAGCTACATATAGAAAAAAAACACAAATATATATATATATATAGATAGATATACAATGATGTACCTATCGAATAACTAAGTATAATAAGATTTGGGGCTTAAATGGTCGCCCTGGCTCCAGGTACCAAAATGCCACTCACGTCTTCATCACTCTTTTTGCCAAAGGAGTTGCTGAGGAGAAGCGGCTTTGGCATCGATCCCTCTATCAAATCCATGGGTTTTTCATGTGAGAATCAACATCAACTATAGCACTTTAAATGGGAAATCTATGGTTTCTAATGGAAAATCACAAAATCTATAGTATTTAATTGGTGGTATCCCCAAATCTATGTTTTCTAATGGAAAATCCCATGAGAATGAATGGATGATTTGGGGATACCCCTATGGATTGAAAACCTCTATATAAATGGAGATTGTCTGGGTCCATTGGCGATGTAATCCCTTTCTCCTGACATATATGATTGAATTATATTGAATAATCCCTTCATAGTACTACCTCCTTAAATATGATTGAATTTTTATATTGAATAATCCCTTAATCATAGTGCCCTGGGATGCATTCATTTTTGGGTCCAATACAGGAGACTAGGAGATTTCAATATCGGGGGATGGGATGATTCCACCATCCATATTTTCTGGAGGTCACATTGGTATCCCCTCCCCAATATCACTGGATTGGTTCAAGGGAAAAATTACAGGAAACCTCTATATTTGATGGGAAAAAACATGGTTTCCTGTAGATTTTCCCTTAAACCAATCCAGTGACAATATGGTATGTTAGGGCCGGTGCCATTCTGAATTTGTTGGATTCCCAAAGCATGCGACGTCACAATTGGATTTGATCCGGAGACTGTGCGGACGGGCATTCATGATCATCAGTTGTTTTACATAATTTTGATTTCAAAACTTTGCAGTAGCGTATAAAAACACCCAGGGGTTAGGAAGGAGCGGTTCGGCACTATATTCGGTACTCATTTTCTGTATCAAATGGAGGTTGGAACCATTTTCCCTACCACACGGTACTTTATGATAATTCCCAAGTAGATATATTTATATATATATATATACAACATTGTGTTTTTCCAACATGTGTTCTTTTTATGGATCGTTGATTGACATTTCCATATTCTACCTACTCCAGGATGAACAAATGTTCAGTTTGTTGTTCCCGCTTAGGGATGATCATTCATTAGATCGCCAATAAATTGAAGGTCTTGGCGCCGGGGTTCATGATGTTCGAAGATTCCTTTTAACATCTTTTAACAATTCCCAACACACACAATTCAAAAACCAGATCCTTCCAAGCACCTCCAATGCCATTTCCGGTGCTTCATGTTAGTATGGAAATGCACAATTTCTTGGATTTAAGTGTTGCTTTCCTTGTCACGTCCTTTTTGCGCAAATCCCTTTGCTCATTGAAATCGGGCATGCGCTATGTTGGCTAAACCAAAACTAGTTATGGAGATCCTGGCACCTTGGTGCAGCAAGTGAGCGCAGCTATCGCCGAACTATGGCACTGGACAATTTCCAATGTTCACTTTGGTGATTTTCTTAGCTATAAATCTCCATTGACAGGGGATTCTCCATGGCCACGCTGGAGTACTGTACCAGACGCCAAACCCATGGATTTTGCATGATTTTGCCAAAGACGTGACCCCTCCATCACCCTGGGATGGCGATCATCGCCCTGTCCTAGCAGTTTTGGATGCCAGGAGAGCCTGAAAGTGGACCTACAACAGAAGGTTTTGGGTGGATGGCCGGAATTGTTGGTTTGAAACTAGAAGACCCTACCCAAAAATTAAAAACCGCATGGTTTACGGCCTATGGTTTATCAGCATGTTGCCACTAACATTCGTAAATCTCAGGCAATTACCCCAGTAAAAGATAGCAATTCATTGGCCGACCACCCCGCATCAATGATGATTAAAATGTATAAGAATTACAAGTTACAGGAATCATTCATAAACATGGTCTAAGATGGTTTATGTCCAGTTTGGGAGATGTCGGACTTTCTCCAGATCACTGGTGTTTTGTGGGTGATAGCAGCCTCACAACGAGGTGACCATCGTATGAGTTAGTTTCGCCAGATGGTTTTTGGATTTGTACTTTGGACCCCGGGCATTGCATTCCTATTTCTCTAGCTAGGCATGTTGTCGGAGGGTACCTGATTATTTGAACCAGTGCACCTGCAAGAAATGTTCACAAATGGTTGTTTTCAGCAAGAAAATTATGACCTGGCTCATCCCAGTTTGTTGGTATCCAATGAACTGACCCAATACCCAGATCATGTCTCTGAAAGCATCCAAGCACCAACGACAGGAAATCGCAATCTCCTTTCCTCTGCCAGGGGGGTCAGACACCCAGGTAGACCATTCAATAAACGGGGCCCCTTGTTTCGGGCAGATGTTGATTGGGTATGATTGGGTAGGTTCGATATGGTTCGATTATTCAAGCCATTTGTTGGGGGGAATCTTGTATGCCCAGCTCACAAAAAGGTGGCGTCCCTTGTGGGGGTGTTCGGGTTTCACAGTGTGGTTGCGGTTTGGTGGTGCTTTCTGCCTAACCTGCAAACCTGGGTGCCATCCATCGCAATGCCATGGCTGATGAATAATATAGGAGCCTCCTTTGGACAATACAAGGTGATGCTCCCCAGATACAGTATGAGTTGGTTTACATATGTTTACACTGTAATTCCCATTCATATATCTATATAAATGTATGTATACACATATATATATATATAATGCTATATAACCAACTTCGCTACGATACATGGACTATACCAACTGTATATAATAAATTTCAATTGGTTTGATTAAATCACCATGTTTGTTGGTTAAATCCTCTAGCTAACTTGGATGCACCACCTTGTAGTTGTGACCGTGCATCCATGACAACCCGTGGTGGCCGTCTTAGGTCCAGTGACGAAGAGTACCAGTTGAACTTGGTTCGGTTGCTGAGTTTTCTCCGATGGAAAATGGGTTTTCTATGCAACATGGGGAATGCGGTGTACTACAAAATTGTATGTTGTATAGGGAAAATGCTGATCAACATCAATTCCCCATATGATTTAGAGGGTGCCCTTCCTAATATTGAGACACACCCACATGTGTCGGTGGGTGTCATAGCAACTGACCCAAGTGTGGTTTGAGGACACAGAAGTATTGGGAAACAGACAGACCAGTTGGTGGTTGGAAGTCTATGTTCCGTCCTGCTTGGGACGGTGTTTCCCAGCAAATTATTGGGGCGCGTGGCCAAAGTGCAAACCAGATACCCTCTGGTAATCAAACATAGCAATTGGAAATCCCCTAAAAATAGAGGTTTCAATAGGAAAATCATCTATAAATGGAGGATTTTCAATTGCCATGTATGTCAGATCAGCGTATCGATTGGTGCATGTTTTTGTTCTTTTGAGATCCCCACGGCCGAGTCCATGCTACAAAGAATCTTCGATCTGCGGCGAGCCGTGTTTGACCACTTGACCAGAGACGAATTGATGATTCATTCCTGCTGGATCCATGGAACTGGCAATATGTTAGTAGCTTGAAAAAACACAGGAACTTTGATGAACTAGGAACTAAAGATTGTTTGATCCTAGCTTTGGAGTATTTCACTATATGGACCAAGCCACATCCTAACATCCACATGAGTTTGGGGTCGCCGCACTGCTGGTCACTGCGACGGCTGCGTAGGATTTGCACGATGACATTGTGCCCAGCAAGTCCAAAGTGGAGGCCAGTCGGAAGCGAGCGAAGATATCATGGATCGTCATGAAAATGAAGGGCAAAATGAAGGGCTACTAATGAGGTAAATATGTAAACAATATGTAAACAATAGTAAATATAAGGTAAATAGATGTAAATAGATGTCTATCGGTAAACAACATGCATCAAAATGCCATAAACGCCTCCTGGTGGTGATGGAGATCACAATCTGAAGCAATTGAGTAATGGCAGTACTATATAAACATAAACTGATCAAAGTGTGTATATATTATATATTATATATATATAATATATATATATAATATATCTATATATACATATTCATAATGTGTATATAGATATATATTTGTTTGTATATATGTATATGTAATGAGGTAAACCACATATTCAACCATCCCCAATACTGTAGAGGTTTATGAAACTGGGCATGCCCCTGGCCCTAAGAATGGGATGTTGTAAAATGACCCCCAGTCATGGTTGGTGAATGGGATGGTTTATGGCATTGAGTTTTCCATATTTAATTTTGCTGGGGAAGCCTTTTAGTACCTGGTAATGGTTGAAGACGGGGGTTGAGCACGAAAAATGGGGGCTTTGCCAGCAACAAATGGGAAGTATACTGTGAATGTAAGGAATATACATTGGTAGTGCCCCGAACCTTATGTTTGTTGGTACCCCCGCTTGACTCGTTCTATCTACCAGAAACCTCAAAGTTATGTCAGTGAACTAACTCAACTCGGACAACCAACTGGAGCTGCCACATGGGACTAGAACTCAAAACAGTTGGCGTTGTCAGAAATGGGGGCAACAAAAAACAATCCAGTGGTTTATCATGAATTTCCCAATTTAACTTCTTGTTGGTACTGCGGAAGGCTTGAATGGGCACTTTAGCATTTGAATGGTTTGTTACAAATTGGGGTATATACTAAGCTTGTTTCAGGGTACTTTAGATTGGCCATTTCATGGGGCCATGCCTTTCACTATGGCCAAACCAAAATCAAATTTGGAATTTGTGGGATCAGATTCTACAGACATGACACGGGTTTGTGCTCCTTTTTTGGGGGGGATCAGCATTCTGGCAGTGTAACATCTGAGATATGGAGGTTGTCTACTGAACTTGATCGCCTTGGCTCTACGGATGCATGTCCAGCTGGGGAATTTTGGGCAAACCTTGTGAGTAGTAGGGTGTTGGATTCATGTTCACAATGGAAAAGAAAAGGCAACAAGAAACAACCGTCAGGCTATCCCAGAGTAGCTATGATTTGCGAGTGTAAGGTGACGTGATTTATTTGGAGAAATTTGGAGTTACCAGCTCTGGTTGAGATGAGCCATAGCTGTCATTTTTGGCACTAGAGGACAACTAAAAATATGGCTGTGTTTGACAACGGGGCACCCCTGATTTTAACAGGCATCACTGTGCTGCAATTTTGCGCATGACCTTCCAGGAAACAAATGTGGCTGGCTGGGAAGTATCCAAACTCATGGGTACTGAAGTACTTAAGCGGGAAAACCATAGAACTCACTGGTGGATTTTCCAGCATGCCATGTTGGATTGCCAGAGGGTAAATCATGGTAAATCCATGCGTATCCAATGATTATACCCCAGAATGAGCCCTATTGAATCACATGTAAGCTAACATTAAAATGCATTAAACCTCACTAAAGCTCCATGTTTTGAGGAGACTGGCGCTCATTCGCGGCGCTCCACGAGTTGCCAGGTCTCAAGAGTGAAAGTGGAGGCTGGCAACTCAGTGAGCGGAGCTAAGGAGTTGGGATGGAGCTATGGTTGTACACAGTCATCATCATTCATATGGGGGTGGGTCAAAACCTATTATTATCCATTTTAATGGGATGAACATCCATTTACCAGCTATTCTGGCTATTCTGATGTTCACTAGGTACCAGGGAGCCTGTTGGAGCTACGGAGTGAGTTTCCCAACCAAATGATAGAGAACATGGAATCGAAGCGGCAAAACTGATGGAACATGATAGAACATGGTGGGGCAATGGGACATTTGATGGGGGTTGATTGGGGGAATTTGCTGGAATAACAGTGTTCGGGCCTAGGGCATGCTTCAGACCCAGCATTACCGGGACAGCTCACTCCGGAGAAGATCATGTGAACGACCCTTTCGACCATGGCATTACCGAGAAGAGCGACTGGTTTTTGAGCGCGACTGGTGGTTTAATCATGGCAAAAATGGTTCGTCCTGATTTGCCCGCCTTTCATGTTCAGATTCGAGTTCAAAGTTTCAAGTGGTGAAGTTTGAAACTGCTTGAGACTCAAGACTTGAGACTTGAGTTCATTGAATTGAACTTGAGTTCAAGAAATTCAAACAAATCAAGTGACAGTGACAGTGACGGTCAAAGTTCACACCGCTTTTATCTCGAGCCTTGGGTCCGGAGATGTCGTGTGGAGGTGACATCCACAAAGGGTCCCCAAAGGTGGCCAATGTCTTGCCAGGTTTCCATTTGTATCACAAGACTCAGACCCAATCGACAAGAACCGTTAGAGAACCGATTAGAACGTTGAACCGGAATCTGGAACTTTTTGATATTGCAATTATATGTTGTCTTGTTGGTTCTGTGGTAGCTTTCTAGTTGCGAGTTGGGAGATGCCAACTAGTTGGAAGATCCCCCGTTCATCCCCGTTCATCTAAACACCTCCCAGAAACCTGGATAAACTCCAAATCACATATCTGGGACCATTGACATATATTCAGGGGTGTTTGATGGTGTTTGTGGTGTATATGCTGCAGAATAGGAGGTATACCCTCCAAAAAACGGCCCCAAAATGGCTGGTCATGAGGGGGGAATATAAAGGGAAGGTGATGGGAAAATAGTTTTTTTTTTAAAAATATTTTATATGGTTCAATAAGGATAATACTGGCAGATCAATGGGGTAATAAAGGAATGACCCTCTGATAATCAAACATGGCAGTTGGAAATCCCCTATGAATGAAAGGTTATAGCTGGGAAAGTCATAGAACCAAACGATGATGTTGCAGTAAGCCATGTTAATCCGAGGGTACCTTGAAATTTGTTGCACTAATGATGCCTGAAACGGTTTCAACATGTTTCAAGCCCTTCCCAAAGATGACAAAAACATATTATACATGACCTAGAATTTTCAATGGATGTTAATGAAGATGTGACACTGTATCAGAGGGCATGGTACTTACTTGTTTACTTGAAACCACTTTAAGTGAACAAACACAAACGACATACCCTCTAGTAAACTAACATAGCTATGGAAAATCACCATTTTTAATGGGAAAATCCACTATAAATGTCCATTTTCAGTAGCTATGTTAGTTCACCAGAGGGTATATGTACAGTAATATGGTAAACCAAATCATCAACCGACCATTTGGAGATGGTCTATAAAACCCATCTATGCTGGGGTTGGTTTATTCCTGGCGAAACACCACACTTGGTATCCCGCCGGTCGTGACACACTGGCCGGTGATTTCTCCGGCTGGCGATCGGAGGTGATTCTGGAGAAGAAAAATCCGCAGATCAAGTGGAGAGATTTAGAGAGGCGAGTCCTCTTGAGGAGTCTTCAAAGGGAAATACCATTGAATATCCATAAATATGTTTTTTTGTCATTGAGTCATGTTGAGTCGCTGTTGTTTTGGGGCCATTTCTTGTGTCAAGAATCCGCGATCTCGCTCCAAGACCAGGTTGAAACGAGACGAGACGCACACATACGAAAACCATGTAGCCGTTATCCGTAGTTCAAAACCTTGAGGAAGTGACATGGCTCATGGATATCTAAGAAATGTGGGTAATACATGATAACAGTGAAATTTGTGGGATAATAGTATATATAATTTTTAATATATGATAGTTAGATATTAATGGGATATGGATGGGATAACAATGGTGTGACCAGAGGGTAAATCCACTAATAATGGAACAGTTTCCTGTGGAAAACTACAATTTGTTGGGCGGTAAATCATCGAACTAAAATGTGGGCTACGTAACAAATTACACGAGGGTATGAGATTTTTGCTGAATAGGCCGAATTGGTAAATGTAACAGAAACTCAAGATGCAAATTCAATGTTCATCAATGTTTGGGGCATTTGACAAAAAGAGACCTTACAAGAACTTGGTATGCAACCGGCATCGACCAGTGTTCGTCGTTCGACACCCAAGGATTCGGGGTGCGCCACCCAACTCTTGGTGCTTGGAATCGCCATTAGATTTTCATGGTGGCTATAGAAGAGACTTCTCCAATGGGTATGGTAAGAACTATCATCCTTCAGATGTAATGTGGGTAAAACAATAATAAACTACCTATATTTTGATGGTTTATACCACCTATTTATGGTGATTTTGGGGATGGTTTATTATTGTTTTACCAACATTACAAGATGGTGCTCCCCCAAACGTGATGTTAGTTGGTTTATAGCCACGAACTGGTTCCATATTTGTATCATACACACCAGTGAAATTGGAATTGTATTCACCAACTTCGCGATTCCAAACTGGGGCTCCACCTTGTTTCTTGGTATAATATCAATCATGACCAGCCATGTCTGGGCTATTTGAAGGCCAGGGAAGTGGGAGGAGATATACCGATGTGTTGGTTGGTTGATCTCCATGTGGTTACCACGTTTAGTATTCCGAAATCGTGGATCAAAAACATGGCTCTGGACGGGAAGAACATGTCAGAACTTGGTAAAATAAAACATGATCCATACAAGGGTCAATTTGGGTGTTTACCCCGGTTGGGCTGGCCCATGTCGTTAACGTGTAGGTGTATCATGTCCAAGAATCGTCCCTTAGAAGGATGTAGGAAACCCAATGACCATCCCAAAGTTGTTTTCTTTGGGTTGCACACTGTGCCCCTGATTGGGATCATGCTTACCATGACCCCCATGGTTGGTGAGTGGATGTTATTGGGGTAGATGAAACTGGGTGACTTTTCGCTTGGCTTGTCCGTGCTATCATTGTTCTCCTTCACATATGTGCAGGTTGCATTTTCTCAGGGTTCCCGGCCCCCCAGAGTGAGCAGCCTAGAAGAGTCTAAGAAACCTGAAAGAAAAAGGCAGTTGATGGTTCACAACCTCAAGAAATAGGTTGAGCACAAGTTAGTTCATTG
Organism: Symbiodinium sp. clade C Y103; assembly: GCA_003297045.1. Classification (NCBI taxonomy): domain Eukaryota; class Dinophyceae; order Suessiales; family Symbiodiniaceae; genus Cladocopium; species Cladocopium sp. clade C. Next base: position 313,698 of record BGPT01000202.1, read on the forward strand.
GTTAAATCCAAGTAAAGCAGGTAATCCAGGTTGATGTTGAAATTAACAATGCACTAATCCATCAATAGGCTGTTTTTTTGGTTGATTTTCCCAATCAAACACTTGGTTGATATTGGCATATATTCTATTGGTTGTTGAACAACCAGGTAAACCCAGGACCCTCTTGGCGACCACGCCCTTGCAGGAAAGAACAGATTTTAGAGACACCTCCCGATCAGCCCAATGCACTCAGTGGGGATGGGCTGATTTTATGGTCTTTTCTTGCGGCCCAGAATCGGGATGTTTGGGGTGTAAGGAGAATTTTGTGAGACATTCACAGGGATACGCATATGTATATATCTATATAGTCTATATATGTATATTATAGATACATATATATATATACATCTAAGTATAAATAAGCAATTATATTTAAAAACATATGTATATGTATACAAAGGTATGCATCCAAATTGATGTGATATAATTCGGCGTGCCCAAACATACGGGATACCCAACACTGTGAATGCAGAACATGATGATCAACCGCTGGATAGAAATGGACAGGACATGAGATTCCTGCCGGCAAAGAGTTGGAACATTGAATGAAGTTGGAGTTGTGCTCCAACTTGAGAAACACATGATAATTTGTTTCACAAACGTCCGAAGAACTTGCCCAGATGGCGATGGAGAGCGGTCAAATGGCGCCCACGGGCAGAAACATGGAGACCATGACTTGTCAAACGGAGGGGGTGAGGGATACGGAGAGACATAGAGAGTCGCAGATTTTGCCATAAGAAAGCTGCCCTGAAGTAAATCATGTGGAGCCAGCAGGTCGTGCTGCAGGTGACATTAATAGTCTCTGGTTATGACTAAAAGTTAGCCATGAACAACACCATCTGTAATAGGTAAATCACTATGTTTATCATCTATAAATGGTCCATGTTCAATAGCTATGATAGTCATAACCACATGGTAATGCTGGTATTGTCCAAGTTTTTTCAAGCAATGAGTCATGTGTTTTTTTTTCTCCATGGCCGCCCAATTCCACCAGAACTAGTTGATCCCTCCATCCACGTTTGGCATTTTGGCCTTGTCCGTCCGTCCGTTGGTCGAACGTTTATTCGTCCGGAGCTGGCATGGTGCGGTTGAGGCCTGAATATCCGACCTCAAACAAGTCCAAGAGAAACTGGAGTCAGATTGACCGGGAGATCGAGGACTCGGTCTTGGGACCCCCCCGCGGGTGATTTTGAAATGGATGAGTTGGAGGGGATGAAATGTCGAAACGATTGGGTTTTGTGCAGGATATGTTCAACATATTCCAAAATGATGAATATATAATTATATGGATATATATATATATATGTGAATATATAATGTTTAGGGAGGAATGAAATTCTGATATCCACCCAAAATCATCTAGTTTTGCATGCTTCATTCTTCCCTGGGCATGATTTGCCATGGCTGAAGCCTTTCAAACTTAGTTGAAGAATAGAGAATTCCTAGAAGGGCAGGGGAATATGGCCAAAGGTTGGGATACAACTGATACAGCTAATACAATACATAAAAACCAAACTTGATACACAAATCTCCAAAGTGGTTCATTTGTTTATGTCAGTGAAAGCCAATCAATTGGTGCGTTCCAAGTTGAAGAAACCTGAAGAAACACCCCGCAGCAGGCTCATCAAACCCAGATATTCCTTGTTTTCTGGGTTCTTGTGGGTCATCAAACATGGCTGGCTGGAAATCGTCCCATTTAAAGATGGGTTCCCTAGCTAGTCATTTAGTTCGGGGGTTTTCCATTGCCTTGTTTGATTGTTGATTGCCAGAGTGTAGTGGAGGCTCTGGCCCTGGCCATGACATGAAGTACCTATGACCGGAAAAATTGGTTTCTTCGGGTAAAAAGCAAAGAGCCAGTATGGACAATATGGACAGCCATGCCATCAAGGTGGACTAGTGGGGGAGCCACTATAATCATGATAGTAAAGGATATCAAAAAATTAAAATGATAAGGTGATAACAGCTTGACACTGACAACAATAACATTCTCAAGAATCATATGACAATACTTTAAGCAAAAAGAATAGAACACGTGAAAAAAACAGAATTCGAATAACTCAGGGATGAGAGAGAGAGAGATCAGATTCTTGATAATAATGATGATATATGATGATACCCACGACCTTCCCAAGTGTCAACCACCTTGGGGGCCATTTGCTCCCCATCGCATGTAGGCGTGCCGTCTCGCATTCTGGAAGTTACGGACGAATGAAATGTTGAGTCAACAATAACTTCCATAGTGTTCCAGTCATAAGATGTGAAATCACCCAGTGAATAGCCATCAATCCTTATGCTTTCAGGATAATCCCATTGGCACTCGACTCTTGCTTGATGTTGATATTCCAAGTGTCGTAAGTTTCCACTTGATGGATTTAGAATGATTTACCCTTTGGTAATCAAACGTGGCAATTGGAAAATCTGCTATCAATGGAGGTTTTAATTGGAAAACCATCTATAGGTTGAGGATGATTGAGGATGTTCCATTGCCATGTTTGATTACCAGAGGGTAAATCATTCAACAAAAACTCACCAAACGTGTGCTCCTGTCCACCCTCGCCTTGGTTCAAAGCACCGGGCGCTCGGTGCTTCGTCGAAGGGGGGCAACGGCTCCATGGCGCGGCAGTGCGCGCCGCTGACGGCCATGCAGAGCATGTATGACTGGGCGCAGTGCCATGGTGATGTCGCCTCTGTCAAGCTTGGATACTCCCATGAAATGCCTGAAATGGGATTTACTAAATGGGATTTTAATGTATTTAAATGGGATTCAATGGTGATCAACAGGGATTTCACATGATTTCACCAACAAATATGGATATTGATAGGGATTTAATTACCTTGTGGTAATTTGATGTATTTTTTTACAGTTTGCGAACTAGAAGCCATGAGCCATTTACTTGGAGGTTTTACCCATTAAACAACGGTGATTTTCCAGAGCTACGTTAACTTATCATCGAGTACCTGTGGCGGATTATTTACTTTACCTGGAAAAAACTAGTGCAGTTTGTTTTGGGCACTTTTGTGAAGTGCCCATTTTTACTAGCTAGCCATTGGTACTGTAGTATATATTTTTTTTTGCTGGGGATCCATGCCAACTAGCGATTCTTGGTGGTATCCAAGATTGGCAGGGACAAACTTGGGTAAACCAATGGTAAAGCACTAAACCATTGGTTTGGTTCAAGGGGACATTTGCTGGAACCATCACGAAATATGGTTTCCGTCAATTTTTCCTTAAACCAATCCAATGTTCCAGCTCTTGAATAATCCCAGCAGGTCTACACTCCGGCAATCAAACGTGGCATGCTGAAAAATGCACCATGTAGTTCGTCGATTTTGCCCGCTCGAAAGCTGAAACAGCCCAGGTCTATCCCAACACGGCAGTGAGTAACCCCCGATATTATATGACATAATGATGAATTATACTAGAATTATATTTGTTTGCAATTAAACTGCGACTACATCAATTTCATGGTAATACTATCATACTATCATAGTATTGTACTAGTATATTATCATAGTATTTATACTATTATACTATGATACTATTATACTGTTATACTAGTATACTATTGTATTTTTATACTACTATTATTATACTATTGTACTATTCTACTAGTTTACATGATTATGCTATTATACTACTATACTATTATACTACTATATTTGCATCCAAGTGATTCACAACCGCAAAGGTATCCAATGCAACAAGTGCATTGGAAGAGCGTTGTGCAAGTGATTCCGCAGTTAGAGAGGATTATAGAAATCAAAAGGCCTCACCATATGTGGTATAGTGAAGGAGATGAACCTGATTTGAGAGCAGATGAAAGAAGTGAGCGCAAGAAATGGTTGTATAACAACCCAATCTTCACTGGTTGCCATGTTTCTGACATACTCAAGACCAGCAATGAATACATTGGAGATCGGCAGATTGTTGTCGTTGCCCCAGCCAGATACTCAAATTTCCACTGCAAGTGGTGCAGTGAACCGATGATCGTCTGGAGATGCATCTGCCTATTTCATCCAGGTGGCGGAGAAAGGGCTATAAGTCAAAACCCTGGTAGCTAGTGAACCCCAATTCATAGCTGGTAAATGGATGTTCATCCAATTAAAATTGATAAATATAGGTTGTTCACCAATTTATCGTCTCACGCCTGAGGCAGGCTTTGAGAGGGATGAAAATCCAAGGACGGCTAGAAGACGGAAATCAAAGAATGAGTTTGATTCATGTGATGAGAGCTCACCCATGGGGGTGGGCTGATGACGGGAGGTTAAGAAAATTGCCCTAATATATAGATATATATATATATATGTACATATATTGCTATTATGATCCCATAATACTATTTCACCATAATTGTACAATATATATATATATATATATATTGACTATCCCATTATGATATATTATACATTATTATGATCCCATGGCCGCCATGGCCCAGGCACATTGTTCAAGCCAGCGCACGCTGTTTCTCCTTTGAGGACGGACGAAAACGGCTTTCCGGATCTAGGGCGATCGTATGCGATCGTGTTGATTTTCTTGAGCTTGTTTACCCTCTGGTGAACTAACATAGCTATTGAAAATGGCCATAGAAATAGTGGATTTTCCCATTAAAAATGGTGATTTTCCATAGCTATGTTAGTTTACCATCTATGTTTATCATGATCTGTCTTTATCATATGTTAATCTTCTATTTGTGTAGGATATCTTTGCTTCTATTTTTGTTGGGTTGTTATACTGTAGTCGGGGGTCATTCACGTAAGAACACATTCATGATTCATGAGTGAATTGGTATTCCAAAAGTATGCTGGACCAGCCCCGTTGACGTCATTGCCAAGGTCCAAGACTGGATTTTGATGCTTCTGATGTTCAGTGATTAGACGAGCTTGCCACATGTCTAGCAAGAATGTTGAACCTTGTATCCAGGGGCTCAGCAAATGACCAAGAAAAACAAGGGATATAACATAAGCATACGAAAGCAACACGAGTTGGGATGTCGTTTTTCGAAGGTTGTAACTTGTTCACGGGCGAAGCGCCCCTTTTGGGATTTAACCAGCCAGCCCATCCGGTGGCCCCTCCAATAGAAAAGACTTCTATCAAATCTTCTATTCTGGGCTTACCAACCACCAAGCAATCGCGGAAAATCCTAACCATCTATATCTACGATAAGGGGGTCAGGTCCAGAAAAAGATCTGGCGAGCTACAGCGCTTTCAAGCAGTGAAAACTTCTGGGAGGTTTTTCCACTTTTTTTTGAGACAGTGGTTCCATCACCTATGGGGCTGATTGAATCTCACCATTATGTCGGCAACTTTGATTGTAAAAATCTGCAATTGCCAGGCAAGTAGCGGTTGGGGTCCCGGTTGCACCTCATTTGCACAGAAAGCTGGCTTAAAACAGCACAGATCAAAGTCTGAAACTGGTTAGTCTACTCGAATCTATGATTATTTTACGGTGAATTATGATTACATGGTTGCATAGTAAACCATCCAATTACTTGGAGGATCATTCCGCTTCGTAACTTGCGGAAAAAAAAAAAAAACACATACTTAGTTCTCCCATTCATACATGGAATACACCCACAAATCGGGACTTACTAACCCTTTCAGGAGGTATCTTTTTGGTTGGACCAACGTGTATCTCGCATTTTTCTTAGTGACAGTGACATGTACCCTGTGGTCATTATTCTCCGCTATTGCTTGTTTGTGCACTACTCGGAGCACCCCAACTTGTGTCAATTTCAATGAGGAAATGGTTCCTTAAATTCCAAACCATGGGGTTTTCCCTCCTGTAATCAAACATAGCTCCTGTAATCAAACATAGCAATGGAGAATCCCCCCATTTACAATCATTTATATATGAGTTTCTCACTAGAGCCTCCATTTATGGGGACTTTCCAGCCAGCCAGGTTTGATTTCCGGATGGTGTGTTTCCAAGATTTTGCTGTGTACAAACCCATCATCCGGGGGTAACCCATGTCGGGTCGGAATCATGCACAGGATCCCGACAAACACGTGATGTGGGAGACCTTAGTGCCGAAGTATTGCCCCTCGAGTCTCGGAAAGCAGCGGTCAACAAAAATGGTGGTTTCATCAGTTTCATCAGGAAACAATGGTGATTTATAGTTGGTATATGTTGGTATAGCTTATTTCCTTTGGCTAGCTTTGGTTTTTAAACCTAACTTAACTAGGGCTTATATTACATATGTCTATAGTATTCATGGGGTTGATAAACCAAATTATGGGAGGTGCCACCTTGTCATGGGCAGCAGATCTGTACCTTGGAAGGGCATGCTGGGGGGATGTTACCCCAGCAGAAATCGGAGATATGACGGCTACTTAGACGAGCCATGGTTAGAAATGTTATATGTATAAGTGGTTTTTGAGTGTTTTTGTTGGTTTATAACGGTTGCTAACCAGGAATCGCATTTTTCCCATGGCCCATCCGCGCTACGCCACGCCTTGCGTCGCCAAGGACGGTTCAATCCCTCGAAACGCGCCGTGAAAACTTCGCGCTGGCGCTGACTGGGCAGCTGTCCGTCTTCTTTTGCCGCCGCTTGGAGCGGAGCGGAGATGGGGATTTCATGTGGAAAATATGGGACAGAATTGGGATATATGTCATCTACAAATATATGCATGTGTATGTATATATATATATATACATGTAGGGATACAATGCAATATAATAAAGGATATATATATATATATTTATATTTACATACAGGAATGTATATGGTATATATGTAATACATCTATTTTTATATATATACATATATATATATATATATATGTATTAGTATTTTAGTACAGGAATGGATCGTACCAATTATGGAGATAATAGCATCTTTTTTCCATTGTATGGGTGATATCATGTGGATTTACCAGCAAGACTAGGGATTTGATAGAGACGCAATGCAGTACCACCGGGATGATTGGGCAGTGTGGTGGAGGAAATCCTCTGATCATTGGATTGGTTTAAGGGAACATCTACAGGAAACCATGGTTTTGACCATCAAATATAGGGGTTTCCTGTAAATTTTCTCATTAACCAATCCAATGATCTGAGAGGCCTTGACAAAAAATTGGGATGAGAGGTTGAAATATGTTGAAATGACCAGATGTGACCAGCATGTTTGTGGGATGGGAAAAAGCCACCAACCAGATGGGGCTTCAAGTAGAAAAAAAAGGTATCATAAAAGGTGAGATCATATAAAACCAGAATAAGAGGCTTCACCAGAAAAAACAATGAAGAAGTTGAGTTCAACCATGAGAAAAGTGGGAAATCACCTTCAACAAATGGTGAATTATATACTTGGGTAAATACATTGGAGGGATACTATGGGTTTTTGGTGGACAACAACAGCAGACCGCTTTTTTGGCCCCCGGATTGAACCATTAACAGTGGTTCAACTGCACAAAACAAATATCCTTTGGTAAATTAACATGGACCTTGAAAATCACTTTGTAGTGGAAATTAATCATTTGGTAAATCAATCATTTTGTAAATTAATCATTTCTTTTGGTAAATTAATCATTTTGTAGTGGAAATTAATCTTCCAACCCTGATTCATGCCAGGGTCGTCATGTTAATTTACTGGAGAGTATATAATCAGACACGATGATTTACTTGGTAAACCTTGGGTGGGCACTTTATCACTTTAGTCTTTAGTAAGTGCATGGGGATACTTATTGACCAGTTTTCAAAGAAACATGCTGGGTATCCAAGGTTGGCAATGAATGACATTGCATTCAATTTGCCCCAAACAATGGATATTTAGATCCTCACACTTTGCTTACTATATACCTGAAAAAAAATGGAAAGTGATTAGAATTCAAGGCCTAGGCTTGAACGTGGCACCGGATACGATACCTTGGGTATGATAAATGTGATCTTGAGTTATGTACGCCGTTAATTTCAATCGACGTTGGATAGCTGGACGATACTGTATTACTGTATTACCATAGCATGTTCAGCATAATGATGCATAAGACATGACATGAAAATCAGTTTATATTGGTAATTTGATGATACCACAGCTTTTAATTGAGGACGATATTGAACGAATGGTGCTTCAATTTTGGATTAGCGCCCCTCAAAACGGAGCCGATGGATTCCGGCTTGGTTTAGGTTTATGAATCAGGGGTTCACATTGTATGTAAATCTAAACGTGTTCGCTTGGATCTCTGTGTTTTTATAGCTGATAACACGCCGAAAACTGAAGGGGTAACGGGTTCCCTGTTCCCCATGTTGTACTAAAAGAAGACTTTGGTCACTCAATAGCTGCGTAAACCCTAGTTTGGCAGGTGAATATGATGTATTCTTTGCCATAAAATGAGGGTATTGAGTGCCCAGCGCAAATCAATACAAACAAATGCTTTGTTTCCTGCAGGGTACAGTATCTACAGAAAGGATTGGCCATATACTTGTTGGCCAGCAGCACCAAGTGCACCAGCAGCGCCAAGTGCACAGGGACTATCACCACAGGGGGTCAACCACAGTTTGAAGGAAAACACGCAGCACCCAATGGAAAAGAGTTTTCAAACAATGCAAGAGTTGACGCTCAGAAGAAGCGTTGTCTAACAAGCTTCCAGCTGCAGCTTTTCAAACCTAAGCTGGTGGTGTCTGCAGACTTATTTTCAATGCGTTTGTAAAATAACTCATGTGGCTTCAAATCAATGATTTAGCCACAGATCGTGCAGGCTTGCTTATCCCAAAGTGGGCCTGCATGTAAAACAAACCTGGTTGATCCTGCCAGTAGTCATATGTTTGTCTCAAAGGACGGTATCAACGACGATTTGCAGGCACAGCAGCAAGACGGATTCCAAGCCAGTGATCAAGCGCCAAACCTACGCCAAGATGGAGGTAGAAAAGACGGAAAAGGAAAACAAATGCAGACTACAAAGGAGACTACAAAACGCAGTAGCAAGATCCCCAATGACGATCAGATTGTAATATATTTGGGATGGGTTAAAAAATTAACTGTCAACGAGTGGATTGAGATGTCTTAAGCCGAGGTTTCCTCTCCGGACACTTCGGTTCAAGCAGTGTAGGCACGCGTTTTTTCGCGCCGGATTCTGGGCTGGGGGCGGAAACTCTTCGGAGATTCCATGGATTGTGTTCCATGGAACTGGCAGAATCATATTTTTTACCTACATATATTACAAAATATGCCAAAATATTATAACATATTACATATAATATATATATATATGTTTATTATATTCATATATATATATAGATATGCATATAGATACTAGGTATATCTAAAATGAACAGACAGTAAAGATTTGAATCCAACGTTCTGGGTTAAACATGGGTCCAGAGTCCAGATGGTAAACATGGATCCAGAGCCCAGATGGTGAAGAACAAAGTACCCAATCCACCGCCTTCTGTGCGCTGCAATTTTCTGTGGCATTCTTTGAATCGTGGTAGAGTATGCTGCGAGCTGACTGGTTGGCCACACCATTGATGATAGTAAATCTATGGGGGCGGGAAATGGTCGAAATTGCACGATATCTTTGGAACGGAGAGACTCAACCAGGTGGTGCCCGATAACTAGATTCTCTGGCACACAAAGCTATAGCTGATCGGGTTGATAAACCAACCTATCACGTGGAGCGGGGGAAACAACTTGCACAACTGGGAAGGCAATACGAATGACTGAACTTAAAAGTTGCAGCGGGAAGCCGAAAAAGTCAAGGTCAGTCATACGGGTTGACATTGATCTCCTAGAAATATGTTCGGTAAATCAGAAGATGAACGGCTGGTCGATGGTTCACTTGAGGGCTTGTTCCATTCATGATAGAATCCTGGAGGGATATTTGCGCAGGATGTCAAAGGTTAGTCATATTAGTCAGCCCCAAGAGTTTCCTTGCCGTTTCCAAGAGCACAATGCAAGGCAAACAAGTAGTCAGTAGTTATAGTTGCTTGAACTACATCTATGAAAATAAACAATCCTCATTGCATGCATCAAAGCATTTGGCACTTCAAGCTTGTCAATCTTCAGCTTTGGTGATGCATTTGTTATGTTTGTAGCTTACGTTCCCGTCCCAATGACGTATAGTCTATAACTCTTACCCTCTGGTAATTAAACGTAGCTATTGAACATGGCAATTTATAGTTGATTTTACCATTAAAAATTGTGATTTTTCATAGGGGCTAATTATCCTCTTTTTCTGGGGTTTGACCACACATTTATCCTTTTCTGCGTTGCTAATTGTTGCTTGAATTCCTCATGATAAACTTTTGCTCAATACGGAACAGGCCCAAAAATGACTGAGTCGCGAGTCCGCAGCCAGTCCGCAAGGCTTGCTAGTCTTCGTGGTGGGCAACAATGCTCGATGTTCTCTTCAACCCTCTGTCTCTTGCTGGGATGAAGCCCCCCCAAATATGTGTAAATCTGTAAATCCATGGTTTCTGGGGGGTGTTGAAAGTGAACGGGGATAGGATTATCCTATGTTTTTCAGATGTGCCCCTAAAACTATTAGAACCCACATGCATGTGGGAATCCCTGGAAGTGTACAGGGAATCTGGCTTTCAACATGGTTGAACCAATACTGGATTCAACCAGATGTTTTTTATACCAGTAATGAGCTGCTGATGCCAACTAGCCAGATTTAGCATGGGACATTACGGTACATATATATATATATACATCCATATCCATGCATACCTCAACAAATGTGTATAATATATATATATATATATATATTGGGTCAAGCCCATGGCCTGTAACAGTCGGAAAATGGATTTCCTATGAAAACCTCTTCAAAAGGAGCACAAGGAATTTCANTTTGGTGTTCCCCTCCGTGCAAAAGTCGTGCTCTAGATCGTGCTCTTTGGTGTTTTCCTCCGTGCAAAAATCGTGCTCTAGATCGTGCTCTTTGGTGTTGTCCTCCGTGCAAAAATCGTGCTCTAGATCGTGCTCTTTGGTGTTTTCCTCCGTGCAAAAATCGTGCTCTAGATCGTGCTCTTTGGTGTTTTCCTCCGTGCAAAAATCGTGCTCTAGTTTGTGAGAACTGTTACAGACCATGGGCTAGACACAATATATATATATATATAGATCAACCTAACTATCCATCCATGTATCGATCTATCTATCTATGTTTCTGTTTCTCTATCTATCTACCTACCTATCTTTTTAATTTATCATCCATCCATCCATTTATCGATCTATATCCATTCATCTATTTCTTTATCTACCCCAACAAATAGATATCAGTGAAATACACTTTAACAAGGGGAAGTGAATTTATCCCATGGCATCTTCAAGGAGCCTTGAAAACGATGGGACTTTCCATTTCAGAGACCAAATTCTTAACAGTTTTCCGGAATATCCTTTGAACATGCTAAAGTTCCGGTGAAAGTGGTTTATGGACCAGGCATATGCAGCATGTAGAATGGTATGTACTCATAGCATCTTATAGCCACTCTTAGCATAGTAAGTTGAGCAATCAAGGGGAATGATTTCCCCTGAAGTATGAATATTTGGGTGAACCTTGGTGGTTTGTTGTGCGCTGAGGTACTGCAAGGATTCGCCATGTGTTTTTAATCTAAGTTTGTGGTCTCCAATCATCGTACGTTCAAACCATTTCAAACCATTTACCCTCTGGTACTCAAACATGGCAATGGAAAATCCACCATTTATAGGGGATTTTCCCAGTAAAACCTCTATTTATAGGGGATGTCCAACTGCCACGTTTGATTACCGCAGGGTAGGTCCCCTTTGTTACTCCGAGTTCATGATCTTGTGGATGGATCAACCACAGCTAATTGCCATGGCCTGATCGATTGTCTCAATCACCATTTCCATCAGCACATGGTGATTTTGCGCCAAAGGCTTTGATCAATATATAGAATATAGCGCCTACATATACCCATTTGATCAGTGATAGAATCTATACCCAAGAATGATTTGATCAAATATAATCTACATCCTAAATCCGGGAATCGATTCAATGAGAAACATTCAGGAACTCCCAACGTTCATTCGAAACAGCATGACTGCAGAATTTTCCCAAAGCCAATCCTGCCCTCATCCACTGAACTGGACCAGTCGCCTCATTCTGAATCCACGGAACTGGGAATGTAGCCATTACCCTCTGGTAAACTAACAGTTTGCTATTGAAAATGGCCATAGAAATATATAGAAACAGTTGATTTACCCATTAAAAATTGTGATTTTCCATAATGACATAATGATGTTAATTTACCAGAGGGTATATCTAAAATATATTTGACTGATGTTCAACGAATAGAATAGAAACTTTTGAGTTTAATCGGTATTGCGAACGTTCTCATTTTTCAACTCTTCACCTGACCCAGCCACCTTTTTGATAAACGACCTGGACGATCCTGACTCGAAGCCCAGGAGCTGACTTGCTACATTGCCTTGGCCTGCGGTGCTGGGACACTGGATATCTTAGACTTGGTTCAGCAAGTGGTTCCTTGGTTGAGCCTAGGGAAACTGGATCTGTGTCAAGCCAGGATTTGTGTTTAACCATGCGAACACATGGAAAAGGTGGGAGTATAATGGCATATCATTGGGATTATATGATATTGTATGGGGATATCATGGGATATGATAAACCCTGACTTGAGGGGTACCCACCAAATAGTGATGAATTACTGTTGGAATTGGTACCCCTCCTATCAGTAAACTGGGGGTTTATTAATCCTGGGTTGCCATTGTGGAACTGGGAAAAGCACAAGCATCTTGAAGGAATACTGAACATGACTTTGGATGTGATTTTTTTTTTTTGCAGCAGGTTTGGGGTAGGTCCAGGGAAACCCAATGACATAAACTTCAAAGTTTTGAGGATGTATACCAGCCATTTCTGGTGAAATTGGGGATGGTTCATTATTGGCTTTGCACAAAATCAATGGGTGGAGACGGCCATGAAAAAGAACACATATCGAAAGGGACATGTGATGATTCACCCCGTCGTCGGTGAATGTGGGTCAACTGACTGTGGAAGGGTAGGCGACATGTTTGTTGTTTTGCTGTTTTGATGAGGTGTCGCCTTGCAAGGTGTCGCCCCCGTTTTGTAAGTTGGTGATATATATACAGATACAACAATATAGAGATCATCTGCCACAAATCCTACTTTTTTTTTGCGTAAGAATCAAAAAGAAAAGACAAGATTTTGGGGCACCACCTTGCACCTGAGGGAAATCATCACAAAAATGGCCTTGGCCTGTGTGGCCGTCAGGTAGCTGGCACGATCGCGGTGCATTTGCCTCCTGGCACTACGAGGTGTTCTTTTTTTTGTGGTTCCAATGTTGGGAGCTGCTAGTCGTTCACCAGCAAACCATGCAGATATGTGTTTGTCAAAGAAGGTTCAACAATCTTAATGTCATGATTGATATGAAACACCGTTGAAACACCATAAGTATATGATCATGTGTATATATATATATATACACATTGTGCACGTGTAACTAAATAAATACATAGCTATGTAATTAAATGAATAAATATATATATATATATATACACCATAAAGATATGTGCATTTCTTTGCATACTTACGTCATAATTTGATATAACTATAGGGCTATATATATATATATATATATATATACAGATAGATAGAAACCCAAATGTCCACACCAAATGTAAAGACTAGTAAAGACATGTAGAATACGGCTCACGCTTGTTTTCTTCATGAGAGCAAAGTTCGATACGGTGTAATTGTCGACATCACTGTTGTGACACCGCAATGGGGATATAATGGGATGGAATGGGGGGGATATCATGGGACACAACAAACAATATGATAAGCTGATCTACGGTAATTTTTAATGGGACTGAGGTTTGAAGCCATGATGTTTCCCTAATTTTGAGACAAAACAACATGGAACCATGAAACACTGTTTGTACCATGTGTTCTTTCGGTTTTTCATTTCCATTGCGCGATATTTAGGTTGATAGACTTACCCATGAATCGAAAGAAATCGCCTCCAGAACCTCAAATCATCAAAAAATCACAAGGCGTGTTCCGGAATTTGGCATCACCTGAAGCCTGCTGGCCTGAGGCCATTTGCGGACCACTTAGCCCTGAATTTGCAGGCGCCAGCAAGGGCCTCCACCCGGGACGGTGTGATTTTGTTGCTGGCATGGCTGGTTTCAGGATTCTGATGAGAAAATCATCGATCTCAATCTTGGGAATTTCTTGAAAGCCATGTTTCATTCCCAGAAAGGTGTGTCTGATTTGGGAAATTATATGAATTATGCTTGTTCGCTCGGATCAATCATGGGGCCGGTGACCTGCCCGTACAGCTACACCTGAAGTTGCTGAAGGTGGATGTGTTTCTCTTGAAAGCTTGGTGAGACCCACTGCCCAATGGATATAGATGTGTGGGGTTCCGGGCTTGCAAGTCAGTGGATCATCTACTTGGTTTCCAGATTTTATATAGTCTGTACCATTTTTTTTAGATTTACCTACTGCATTTGCTTGATTTTGGAGACTTCAGAGCCGAATGAGGTACATCACCGATTAAACATGATTAAACCCTATATGGATGAGCTGGGTTGCAGGAAAATATTACTCTGTGCTGTAATAGATACATGCATACATACTTCACTACCCTTCTAAGATTCAAGATCCGATTGTTTGTCGCGGTTTGGGTTGAACCATGCCAGGCCCCCTCAATCCAGATGCTAATA
>BGPT01000202.1:333400-363418 GCA_003297045.1 Symbiodinium sp. clade C Y103
TAAGGGACTCCAGTCTTGGACAAACCCACGCCGTAGATGGGGTGGATGAAGGACAATCAGCAACCAATTGATTGGTTTGATGGTGCAAATCATCGCCTTGAGCATCCAAAGATGTGGATTTTCTGAGGCTTTCCATACGTGGCTGGTGAACACATTCCCGTTCTAATAGCAAATTCAATGATTCAGCCCAGTTGACGCATTTATTGACCCTTTCCAGTGGGCACGTGAGACAAATGCAGTTTAACCTATGTATTTATAGCATCACTTGCAACGGACTAGCAAGAGATATGGCTAACGTTTCCAATGGTGGTTGTTTTTGTGGGGGTGCAGTACGTAGTTGTTTTTTCCTATTTGTTCTTGGAACATTTTGTACTTTTGAACACTTTAAAAATATGTATAAAAAATACACATTATTTATATATACATATATGTATGCAGTGGTGCAAGATCCTAGTCCAATGGGGCAATATCTCAGTGTAGTCTTAAAAGAGTATCAAGGGCTCAACCATCTGAAATGTTGACTTTAACCAGTGACCGACCTTTCCTGACGGACCAGAAACTGAAAGTCGTGGGGAAATGATGAGGCATTCCTTTGAGAACGCGTGGACATTGCTTTGCAATAGTTCAATAGATGCAGTAGTACTTTGGACGAGCTCCTTCAAAGAAAGTCCATGAATGGAAGCAGTATTCTTTCGAATTAGTGGCGTATTCTTAAACAAGTGTAGTAGCGTGGCATCACTTTCTGGAATATATTCCATTAAGAAGAGTAACATGTTTCCGGAAAATATTGCAACATGTCTTTGACAAAACGTAGCATGGTTTAAACTAGCACCCTGCACTAGATCCAGAAGTACTTTGAACGAGACTTTCCAGGGTGCAATGTTCCTTGTGAAAGGACGAAACATGGCCGAAGATTCCTTTGAAAGAGCGCAGCACTGCTTTAATACGAATTTTGAAATAGTATACATAGTAATTATAAACGTGTACTTGTGCGACAGTGCGGTATGATGGCTAGTATATTCTTTTAAGAGAGTGTAGCACAAACACACTGGGCAATATCCTTCAAAGAAGTGAAACAGTTCTTGAAAATAGGGCAGTATTTCTTAAGGAAGTGTGCCGTCACTGTGTGAATTGAAAGTAGAAATCCTCAACAAATGCAGCAATAACTACTTTCAAAGAGGCCTTCAAAATGTGCAGTATTCCTTTAGAAAAGGGTGCCACCTTTGGAAAGAGGACAATCCTTCTTGAGAGTAAAATTGTCCAATGCTGGCAGCTCCTCCTGAAAGAAAGAGCATGGATTTCCGCAATACTCTAACAAAGTGCGTGAAACATAGGTTTTGAAGGTGGGTAGCATGTATGTATCTATGCAATACGTGCATATATATATATCCCAATGGAGCCAGATACTTCCTGGGATGGCACTGAATCGCAAAATCATGCCGCCTGATCCAATCAAACCCGATTAAATCCAGTTCATGCCCATTGGATCCATTTTGGATCCAACTCATCCCAATAAGATCCAAATTAAATCCAATTCAGTCCAATTAGATCCATGTCAAATCCAATTCAACGCAACAAGATCCAACAAGATCCACCCAAATCCCTCAGTTCCAATGAATCTACCCTCCGGTCATCAAACGTGGCGTGCTGGAAAATCCACCATTTAGTTCGGGGATTGTCCCAGCTAGAAAGCTCCATTTAGTTCGGGGGTTTCCCAGCTAGCCATGTTTCATGACCGGAGGGTAAATAGATGTAAATAGCAACTTTCATCACATTTTTTTAGGGGATCGTATGATAGAACTCACATTTACTTGCTTGTGCTTAGTAGGGAATGGACGTTGCTGGGATGATAAAATTAATGGTTATTATAATTTATTAATGGTGATTATCATTTATAATTAATGGTGATTATTACTATTCATGGGATGATGATTATTAATGGTTATTATAATCATCAAAAGTTATTATTAATGATTAGTAGTCATTATATTATTATTAATGGTTATCATTCCCCCATTCCCTACGTTGAGCACCAGTTTCATCCAGGGGAGACCCGACCCCCCAAAAGCTCCGCCAGGCTGGGGCGATCAGGTGGCCTCCATGAT
Source organism: Symbiodinium sp. clade C Y103 (assembly GCA_003297045.1). Lineage (NCBI taxonomy): Eukaryota > Dinophyceae > Suessiales > Symbiodiniaceae > Cladocopium > Cladocopium sp. clade C. Next base: position 335,506 of record BGPT01000202.1, read on the forward strand.
CCCCATGGCTTGGCCCGGCTGGCAGGATGTGCCTGGGACGTGGCGGGCGTGGTGGGCTGGCGGTGGAGAAAAAAGGGCTGCTTCAGCGAAAAAAATGGGGATTTCATGGGGATTTGATGATGATTTCATGGTGAATTCATTGGGGTTTGATGAGGTTTCTCACATTTTGTCACCAACGTTACGTTACGGGTATTTGGATCAAGTATCCTATTGGTGGTGTCATCCATCTTATTGGTGAGAGATACGGAAGGATCCATGGAGGTGGAGATATATGAATGCATCGTTCCATACATAATAAGTACAGTAAATATGTACATAATTATATATGTTTATATATGGCGTTGAGTCAAAACCCTGGTACCTAGTGAACCCCAAAATAGCTGGTAAATGGATGTTAATCAAATAAAAATTGATAATACTAGGTTTTGACCTCCCCATATACATCTACATATTATATACATTATATTGTACACATGTATGAACATGCATGTGCTTGGATAAATATATTCCTACTAATGAATATATAGATATATACATATATATATATAGTTTAATAGATAGATAGGTAGATAGATAGATATACATGCGCGTGCGAATGTTCGTGTAGATGAGCATGGGTGCTGAACGCAACCGCACCAAACATGATGGTTCTGGTAACCAGAGTTGGGTTCAAGCACCGTATTATAAAGGAAACAGTCAATGCAGTTGCTTTAGCATGCTTTAGCTGGTGCAAGGATCGTTTCTGGAATTGTCCTTCTTAGACCCAAACCATCGTGTGGGAGCATGAGTATGACCAACCGCCCAGTCATAAAGCATCCCTATTGAGCAAATCTCTAAGTAGCACATTCATTGGTTTTCAGATTCAAGGTCATTTGCCAAACCCAATGATCAACCATCCCCAATGACTCGCATTTGAAATGGTTTCCAAAAAAAACTGCAAAATTGGAGGGTTTTCACATGGTATGAGCGTACTATGTATGAGTAATTTCCGGAAAAAAAAACACACTTCAAATATTGAACATTTATTTGATTCACTATTGCTACATATTGCTATATATTGCTATGGCTAATGGCTATCACTATGACTTCATGGGTAAATATTCCCGTTGCCAGGTCCAAGCGTACATGCCTTTTGCCGGTGGATACCAGGCCCCGCGGTGGCCTTTTGGGTTGGATTTGGCTGGGGATCGATTTGTCAAATGGCAAGATAAGCACCCAATCAATGGTGGGTTTAAACCATCTGAAATGATGTAAAATGAAAAAGTATTTATATATATATATATAATATATAAATATACAATACATGTATATATATATATATACATATATTGGTTACATTGTGGATATATAAGCAATGATGATCTGGCAGATGGTTTCAAATTTCTAGAACTGGAATGATACTAATTGACTTTTGCGAGGGGTTGCTCAACCGCCAACTAAGAATATCCTTCACATGTCCTTCAAACCCAGGCATGAATCGGTGAATTACATGATATTCCTCGGTTTCCAGCATGCGTGCTTGGATTTGTTTATGGACATTAGTTGCGTAATGTCAGTTTGCAGTTTGCATGCCGGTTGAGTGTTAGACAGTTAGATTTTGCCTTTCCCAACTGACCAATTGTTACTGGGGCATCTTAAGGAAAGTCCTGGGCATCAGGTACCTGACCCTTCAAATGATACCATCAACACAAGGTGGACAGTGCAATATCTTTGCAATCAAACTGATATCCAGCCAAGAGATACTTCCCCAGCAAGCAAATCCTTAGATAATGTTGGGTCCGCTCGGGAAACGATCTTCACCATTCATGCTGCTTCTTTGATGCAAATATGGTTTGTTCATGCAAAGGATGATATCCCGTCCGCACCTACTTGCTTTCTGAAACCAATTGTAAGGTGTTGTCCCAAGCTGACTTCTGTTCTTTTTTGCAGAAGCACATCATCAGTTGGATTTCCAAAAACTATCCACCTTCTTTGTCCATCATTGGCTCCATAAGTGGATAAGTCTGAAATTCGGCGAGAGAGATATCCCATGGTCAATGAAAACTTCTTAAATTGACGCTGCCATTGGGGGGATCCACCATTTTCATTCAATACACTATCATCATTAATTTGCTAGCACGGGTAACATTGTCCATAAAGTCAATATCTAATAATCTAACAAACCAAACCCGCACATGTAAAATTGTAACATCGTACAAATCAATACACAACCACCATTGAACAATTCTATAAAATCGATAATTACATGTCATGCTAAACATATCCAAAACATATCAAAACGGTGTGTTTTCACATAATATCATATGAAATCGTGTGAATATATATATATATGAAACAGCATCATACACATGTTTTCCATATGAAACCACCATCTTCACCCATGAAATCGCTGCTATTTCCAGGTCGATGCTTTGGCCTCCTCGTCACAAGAGCAGCCTCACGACGCTTGGCTAGTTCTGGGGGTAATCAATCATCTATATGATGGGAGTGCATTATATACTATGTGGTCATTATTTGCTATAGTATCCTATAATTACAATATGGGATGCATATATATATATATATCTTTGTATGTATATGGATGAATTTGATCATGACCTGACGTTGGTCAATGGAGTGATTAATGTATAGGGGAATCATCCCCACATGTTTGTATTAGAACTGTTTGCAGGTTGGTGAATTACTTTAGTTCAGACAGGTTATATGTATATATATATATACACATATGTATACATACATGTTTGTTTTTCAGAATGAATAGACATAATTGAACAATAACTATCAATATCTGGATAGATTTGATCAGGACCCCTGGGAAGTCACTGGATACTTCATATACGGGTAACTTCCCCATAATTGCAGGATCATCTCACGCGTTCTGCTGTAAAGGACACTGGTAAGTCCCAGATACGTGGGTTATCCCTTTATGGCGTGTAACTATGGTTACTAACCAGTTACTAAGTGGGCTCTTCTCCAAGTATGGTTGCATACTGCTGAGCCTTCCGTGTCATGACACAGGGCCGGCAACGGGATATCCCCTGTTTGAATGGGAATGGAACTAAATGTGAGATTTTCTACCGCAAGCCATGTTTCATCACCGGAGGTCAAGGTGATCCAGTCATCGAGAAAAAAACATTGTGATTTCGCGAGCAAAACAGAAGTGATGATTTCACCAGAAATATGTGTATATCATACATATATTTATTTATTATGCATATATATATACATGGTTTTGTGTGGTTTAATCATGTTTAATCCACCAGTATGATACTTCGGTGACAAAATCAATTGGTTTTATATGATGATGGTTTAATCCAAGATATGAGGTTTTGAGCATCAACAATTTGGATTCAAACAAATGTGGCCCTTTGCCAGTAATGGATAGGTAGCTCATGAGTTCCCCAGCGGATATAGCTGGTGAAACCTTGGATGGGCACCTTACTTGAATATTTAGCGATATATGGGATATATATATATATATACATATACACATACACATACATACGCTACATGTGACCAACTTTCACGTCTAACATTGACAATGATTCATGAAAAAGGAAAGGGAATTGAAGGTAAAACTGTTTTACTTGGTAGTCACAACCTTGTGTATGTGATTTGTGTGCTATAAAAAGTGGGAAGACTGCGAAGCTTGCGCCAAAATTGGCTGTGGTTAAACTGGGGTGGGAAGACCTGCATCACAGAAGTTGCGGTGGATCATTTCATGGGGCATCGGATGACATCACTGAAGTTCGTAGATGGGCCATGGTTTGTTAGTTAACTGGTGAGTAAATGGTTTATGCTTGTGATGTGTATATATATATAGTGGTTTCTAAACCGGTTCTAACCAGTTATATCCAGTTATCCAATCCCATGGCCCCTCTAAGTTGGGTAGGTAAAACTCTATGAAAAAAGTGAAGAAAACATTCGAAGAAATATAGTTACTGAAGCTGAAGATGCTCTTCACCATTTCTCCTAGTCAGAACCTTGCGAGGCATTTTGTGTGGTGTTTCCCCGTCCCATGTTGATGATGGATGCTGGTGAAATTCCAACAATCCCCCTGATTGTTGAGTAAATCCCCCCTTTTTGCTGTCACTTCCAAAAGAAATATTTGGAAAACCTGCTTGACCTGGAGCTTCTTGCCTTGGTTTCAGAAAAGCTGCCCCGGTGCAACATCACGACCTGTGCTTCGAACTCGATCGTTTCAAGTGGAATGAGCTCGGACGAAGTTGGGCAGTTGCAATGAAGACGCGATGGGATGGATAAAATCCTGAAGCGCAGCTCGGTCCTTCTGTCAGCTGATGAACTTCAGAATTGGGAAGGCTGCGAACTCCCGGCAGCACTGGTGGGAAAACTGCATGCGCGGCTTCCATCTTCCAGAAAACGTGTACGGAAAGAAGGTCAAATCCACACGTTTTGCTTGTTGAATCACCAATTTTATGTGTTTATGTTTTTTTATTTGTTTTTAAAGTTTTTTCTGAACTCCCCAATGCTTCTGTTGCTTCGCTCACCCCAGCTGCTTTCCTGGTGAGTAGGTTGACAAAAATCCTAGGTACAAGAGAGATAACTATTGTTTTCAGGTTGTTTCCATGGTTGAGGATACATATATATATATATACATATAAATATATACTTCTTACTACTGGGTTTAAACATGTTTAAACCACCAAGTATTGTTGATACTGTTCTTCTTCAGTAGTAAACACATGTAAACACCACACTTGTGACTGCTTACACGTCCCGTGTTGAAGTGTAAAACTCCCAATTTGTGTTTGTTTTTATGGCATTCGATACGTTTGCGGCTTCATTTTTTGGGGTGAAAACAGGTACAACCTTATTGACATCTACCCCTAGCCCATTTTCTTTTACCGGGGATCACTCCAATCACCGGCAAACTGCTAAATGACAACAATGTGTAATCATATGTTGTTGATTAAACTCCAAGTGTTGCTTCCAAATCACATGTTTTATTGGGTAAACCGCAATTTGAGCTGGTCAAATTATATATACTTAAAAATTCTGCTGGTCGCATGCAAGCAGCATGCTTTTAGCACCTATATTTTGTTGGTTAAACACCAACTTTGCTCGTCCCGCTCCACCTTTTGCCAGTTTAACCAGTTTAACCCAAAATTTAACTAGTCAAACACCATAATTATTGTGCTGGGAAAAGGAAAACCCTAAGTTCTCCTGGTGAAACGCAATTTCTTGGTTAAGCCCAAGACTTGTTGCTGAAACCCAACATTTCTTGTTGGTTCAACATCATTTCTTCTGTGGTGACATGACCGCTTCAACCCAAAATTTAACTAGTCAAACACCATATTGTGCTGGGAAAAACCTAAGTTCTGCTGGTGAAACGCCATTTGTTGGTTAAGCCCAAGACTTGTTGCCGAAACCCAAACTTTGGCTGGTGCTCTGACATTTGTTGTTGGTTCAACATCATTTTTTTTCTGTGGTGAAAGGACAATTTGCTGGTGGTTGAACCATGTGAATCCTGTGGTTATGACTAACAGTTTGCCATGGAAAATCACCATTTTTCATAGGAAAATCACCATGTTTATCATCTATAAAATGGGAAAATCATCATAAATCCACCAGAATCCACCGAAAACCATGGTTTTTTTCTAAGTTTTGCTGATGAATTTCCACCATTTCTGGCTCCGAGGCCTCCATGAAGCGCCGCAACAGCGTGGACGTGGCCTGCGCGGAGTGTGGCGGAACGATCCGGGCGGGACAAGGTGTGAGGACCGGCACATCATATCATAGGAGATCAAACTATATACAGCTTGATGATACAGAATCATCATTAGAGATTATAATGGGATTATAAATCATGGTCATTACATTGCTTACTTAATGGGATTATAATGGGATTATAATGGGCTATTATACTACTTAATCGTGAGATCATAGGGGATTAGAAAGGGTTATACTACTTAATCATTCTTAAGATATTTCATCATTTATAGAGAGTATAGGGGATTATCCTACTTCATCATCATTTATAGGGCGTTCAACCATGAAACATATGGGGATATGAATTAGGATCCATGCTTGATAATAAGTCCTTAATCTGAGTGAGGATATCCCATATATAACAGGGGTATACTACAGCTACTACGGTTCCATATCCACTTAGTTCACTGGAACTGCACTTCCAAGTCTGTTCTCAAAAAATTGGTTTGATTTCAGCAAAAATGAGGGCTTGAGGTTTGGAGTTCGGGTCATCGTTGGTATGAAATTGATTAGTATAACTCAATGCTGATTTCACCACCAATAAATGGGATATAACCTTTGCAACTGGAACAAGATTGGGGTATGGATTAAATCATAAAGATGCCAATTCACCAACATATTTCTTTGATTTTGTTGCTTTAGTCTGAATTCAATGTGGTTTTCTTATTCCACTTGCTGGTGCAACCTGTTCTCAGCTTGCCCCGTGGAATTCTGTTGTGATGGAGCCCGGAAGCCAACGAAGGCCAATATTCACATACAAATCGGTGCAAAATGGTGCCCTAATAAAACAACGTGACTGTCTAAGATCACCAGCGACTGTAGTTGAAAAGGTCCTCCGGATGTTTTTTTTTCTGAGTTTCCTGTCGGATGGCCCGGTGAAAGTTTCGTTATGCCCTGAACCGATCCACACAGCAGCGGAGCGCTGCAGGGCGCTGTGGCACCGGTGACTTCTTTGGATGTGTCTACTGCAGCTGCCTGGACGACGAAACGTTGGGATCACGGGAGTGTGCACCACTTACCCTATGGTTTTATACGGTTTTATATGGTTTTATATGGTTTTATATGGTTTAATAGGGACAATCATGGGATATGAATGTGTATACCCTCTGGTAAACTAACAGTTTGCCATGGAAAATCAGCATTTTGAATGGGATTTTATCAACTATTTCTATGGCCATATTTTCAATAGCAATGTTTTATTTGGCGATGAACTGGGTGAAAAATTACAATCCACTAAATCGGCCCATCATTTAGCAGGTTTTGGACTGATTTGATGACAGAAACTTGTGCTTTGAAATATGGGATGGGTCAAAACCTATTAGTATCAATTTTAATGGGATGAACATCCATTTACCAGCTATGAATTGGGGTTCACTAGGTACCAGGGTTTTGACTCGTAGCCATATGTTTTTCCACCTCTACTTGGGATGATAATCCACATTCGCAGCCACTCGGGGTGACACCAGCGGCCAGAACCAGCACTTTGTGATAGAAACCAGTGGGCTTTGAGATGGTATCTAGTGACCAGCATGTACCTTGAACCTGGCTGCAGTTCAGGTGAAACTTTTTTGGGTATAACATGGTACAACTCTAGAAGCATGGCATGTAGTAATCTCCACAACATGCTGAAATACATCCACTGCAGTAGGATCACTGCGGGTCGAATTTTGACCTGAAGCCATTTTTCATGTTGGACAATAAATTGTGTCATCAGTACCTTGGGACTCAGCGTCGCGCCGGCGGCGCTGGAAGTGCTGGGCGTTGAGAGCATTTAAAGATTTGCGAGCTTTTTGCTAAATTTCTCCGGTGTCAACAAGTGCGCCTTAAAAATCGTTGAAACGTGATTTTAACTGTTAAGCATATGCCATAAATCTATGGCATATTTGCCAAGTTGGTCTAGTTCATTATATAAATATGTATATATACGCACACATATGTGTATATATATAAATATATATAAATTGTAAATATAATATAACTGTCAAGTTCGTAGGAATATCGTGACAAATCGAAGAGTTCTCCCTTCAATAGTGGCGTTTCCACTGGCCGGAGCGTTGCCGGGAGCGGTTGCCGCCTCGAGGCAGCTGTTGGAATGTCTGGGGATCTGCAGCCGCAGCCTGATTCGCAGCGGTGCGGAAGCACAGCGGGGCGCTGCGGTTTTACTTTACTGGGAACCCAGTGGTCTAGTACGGCACAACTAGAGGTAACGTAACAAGAATAAACCATCCATGAGCACTGTGTGTCGTTTGTTTCCACATAAATGTGGGTAAAACAATGCCATAAACCAGCCACTTGGGAATGGTTGACAATCCCACCCATTTATGGTGATTTGGGGGATGGTTTGTTGTTGTTTTATCAACATTAATTGTGTCAACCCATTAAAAAAAAAAACAACAACAACAACAACAACAACAACATTTTGGGGGTTTTCCACATCAGAAAATCATCATGGGATATATAGTCAGGACAACATATGAAATATCTGATACTTGTTTTTGGGAATATGGTGCCGCACGAGCAAATCCAATAAATGGATGAACATGGATCATTTTATTTGCAAAAACCTGGATCTTCATCAGAAATGGAGAAACATATTTAAAAAACATAATGATAACATATCTGCGATATGTTTGTTTTGTAGATACATCCAATGAGGGATGGCAATCCCAGAATTTGGCTATACCATGTGGCGTCCAAGCAGTGAAAGACATGATGAAGTTCCCGAGTGGGAAGTTTGTTATCGAGTCTACCCCATTGCTTGCAATATCTTTTCAAATGATTGGGAACAAAATATTTGTTTCCTTCGCATAAAATATCAGGCAAGGTTATATAAACATCCATAAGAATGGGGACCTTTTGAAGATCAATTCTGCTTAGATGTCAATATGGGACCATGACGCAGGCTTATACTCTAATAATATGTTACATATATGACTACAAACATAGAATTTACTTGTAAGCTGCACCAACTGTTTGATGATATGGTTTTGATACCAGATTTGCCCGAGCCGAGCCTACAATGGACCAGGTGGTGGAACCATTCAGCCAAGAAATTACCAAACTTTGGTTGAGAGGTACAACAACATGTTGCACTACTTGGAGTATGTCCAGGGTGTTACCCCCATGGCTTTGATCAATCATGGCCTCGGAAAGCCGTGGAGTTTGCTCTTCGTTGAGATTTGCGGTGATTTACAGAAGGTCTACACTTCCGTGAGCAAGGAGATTTCAACCAAGGATCTCTTGCTGGCTGTTTACTACAAGAACTACATTGATGCTGTCACAGGTGGATTTGTGGTACTATCAGGAACAGCGAAGAATGATCCTTTCAATGAGTCTACATCAGCGAAAGTGGGATATCGAGCTCAGACCATTATTGCGAAAGTCTCTGAGGTGAAGACTCAAGAGGCTTGGCAAGATTTGGCACCAACGCGTAGCAATGTAGAATTCCTTGAATGCAGCCCTTGGGAGCATCCGAATTGTCTTTTGAGAATGCATGTAACATGNAAGATTTGGCACCAACGCGTAGCAATGTAGAATTCCTTGAATGCAGCCCTTGGGAGCATCCGAATTGTCTTTTGAGAATGCATGTAACATGGCTTTGCAGTGTTTTCATTGGCCTACGAGAAGATTCCTTTGCTGCTGCCTGGTTTGATAAAACTGACGGGTTTGCATTTTGGAGCACCTTTATAGGGCCTGTTGACGAGTGAACTTCTGCGCTTGGGATTCCAGAATTTTTGTCGACATTTGAATATGCTTGGAAAACCTTTCGTTCTTCAAGTGGCTGTCAACAACATCGTGAATTGGCACTGCATCCTCCAACATGAAAAAATGGTCCGACAAACTTTACTGGAATGCGAACATGCGAGCTGGTATCAACTCTTTCCATTGGATGATAGTGAGCGGAAATACCGTAGTCTCCAACCTATTGTAANAAACTTTACTGGAATGCGAACATGCGAGCTGGTATCAACTCTTTCCATTGGATGATAGTGAGCGGAAATACCGTAGTCTCCAACCTATTGTAACCTATCGTTTGTAGCATGACGCCACCACCAATTTGATTTAGTCCCTTTTCATTTCCCATGCATCCATCTGGGACGTGTGCTGCCTGTGAATGAACATGGGCACAGTTAGGGCAAACCGTAGAGAAGCCCTGGCAAAAAAAAATTGTGTTTGATATCTTCTGACACCCCACGCATTAAAAAAAATGAAAGGCCCATCTCAGTGACCCCCCAGTCAACCGGATCATACACAATTCCGCTGCTATGATCCGGTTTGATAGGTCCAATCCACACTGCACATGTCTGTTGGCGTTTTCTTCATGCATGTTTGCCGCTTAGATTCATGATGATTTATACACGTTAACCATAACCCCCCATGTTTTCGTCACAATTCAAATCCTCATTTGCATAACAACCTCCCTGCGAGGTGACTACCCAGGAAGATGGTTAGTGTGGTAAGTATCCCGAAGTAGCCTCATTTCAGGTCAGTGTTTTGTGATAAGTTCTGGCAACTTATCCTCTGGTTATTCACTGTAACATAGCCATGGAAAATCCCATATAAATCAAGGTTTTACTGGGAAAATCATTCAGAATTAGCCATTTTCCATGGCTATGTTAGTCATAACCAGATGGTATATCTAGATAAGTCGTCGTGCTTGGTGCTTCACCGAAGCCACTGTCCCTTTTCGATGGAGGCACCGCTGTGGTGGGGGAGCTTGTTGGGACCCGTGGGGCGCGCAGATGCGGCCGTGAAGAAAGAAGCAGCCGTGAATGTGGCTGGTCAAGGGGGTACTGATTGGTGTTTCACAAAAATACAATATAAATATCAATCATCTATAATATCATTAATATCATTATAGGTAATACAGATGTCATTAAATATCTATAATACGCTGTACTCCAATGGAATCTAATGGCATTTCTTTGAATCCAGCTTAGGATGATTAGGATGACGATCCCACCCGATCTTATCGGGACGGGCGTTTCAACCATCTTCCGAGCTAATCGGAAGTTGAGCCACGGGCCCAGGGAGCATTTCAAACTCCGAGATATCTCCTATGTAAGATTCATGGGTAGTTTTGTGGATTGAGATTTCAAAGAGTTTTGTTTCCGTTGTCTATAGGGATCAAACTATTTGGGACGGGCACCACCAACTGTTGAGTTTCAATACTTTGCAACAGCCGTGCCATCCACTCAAAGCGCACTTCGCCAATACCGGAGAGGTACAAATCCAGACGTCCTCAGCAAATTCCAGGTGAGTTCAACGCTGCATGTATACACTTACTCTGTCACAGTCCAAGATCACAATTATATGAGTACCTATCATCTTCGGCTACAGATTCTGATTTAAATTTATTTGGAAGAATGTCCAACAAATTTCCACCAGTTTTCAGTCTCGGGTCCTAGCTCTGCAGTTGATACGTTGATCCAAACATGGCGTGCTTCCACGGCTGCTTCGCCGGGCTCACCCGTCGCAGCGACGCTTCGAACGGCGCGGTGGCCACCGAGCGGCCGGCGCTGCGGATTTTGACGGCCAACGACATCTACCGAAGCTCGGTGACGCGAACTGATAATGACCCAAGGTGGTGCCCCCACAGTGATGTGAACGGTGGTCAATCAACCTCCTCAAGTTATATCGATATATAATGATACTAGTATGTATGTATATATATATATATATGTATATATCTATACCATAAGCCCAAGTGAAATTGGAGTTATGATGAGTTCTGCAAACCCCAACTTAGCGAATAATCGCTCGGTGGGGCACCCGCTTGGGGATGAGACAGCACGCCTGGGCATACTCTGGTAAACTAACATAGCTATTGAAAATTGCCATTTATAGTGGATTTTCCCATTAAAAATTGTGATTTTCCATAGTTATGTTAGTTTACCAGAGGGTAAAACAGCCATGTTGATACGTGGTGTTAATAGTTGATAAAACAGCCTTGTTGGGATCGGCTAATGGGATACTTGGGGGTATTGATATTGATAAAACAGCCCTGTTGATACACGACTACTTGGTTTATTTTATCATTAGCCGATCCCACTTATCATCATCCCAAGCGGATAAAGCCAGGCAATGAAAAACACTATTAACGATTCCTTTTTTTGGGGGGCTCATTGTAGATCCCCAAATGATGAAAAACAATATGCCCAGATATTTCCAGGATGGTCGTTTGATGTTTTTTTCCCATCATTTCCATGTTTCCATAACTGTTCTATAGCTGGGGCTTACTATCCTGGTCCTGGGCGACTCCAGGACCCGAGCGCTTCGCAATGCTCCACAACTTGTGTCAAGGTGCGCGTCGGTGTCCAGCACCATGTGGTTGACCTGCAGTACTTGTTTGTAAGGCCTATGCAAGGGCTACCCTCTGGTAAACTAACAGTTAGCTATTGAAAATGGCCATAGAAATAGTGGATCTTCCCATTAAAAATTGCAATTTTCAATAGCTATATTAAATTACCAGAGAGTATATAAGGGAATATCCCCACAAAATATGCCCTTATATAGTACGTTACCTCCATTTCAGGGTCCTGAAATTCCCAGTGATTGATTTGGTGTTCTTTCCAAAGGATATAACTAACAAGTGTATCAATTATTGGGAACTCGCTTTGAGGATTTTTGGACCCGCAGAAATCCGATCATCATAATCATCATAGTCAGACGGTCACCAACGAACATGTCTCCGGGATTGATGGAAATCCAACAGGAAACCATGCTCTGTGTCACCAAGACAGGGAAAAAATCCCATGTTTTCCCGATGTTGAGCCTTTTCCATGGATTTCCAGAATGTTGCTTGTCATTAAAGCGGCGCATACACATATAAATCGATATAATATATATATATATATATAAATGACATATGACATAGATCTGATATACATGGTGTTGCTACCGGGGAGGCCTTAAAGATGACGCGGGCACCACGAAATTCGTGTTGCCGGGTGATCTCCTGGGCTACTTGGGATGCCAGTGGGATCGAGGGGTGAAGCCACTCTGGAGGGGTGACAAAAACTATGGGGAATATATTGGGAGTTTTGTTTGGTTTCATATGGTTTAATAGGGAAAATCATGGGATATTAATGTGTATACCCTCTGGTAAACTAACATAACTATGGAAAATCACTGCAACTATTTTGAAATCCTTTTCCAACATTATCAATACACAACATATGGCGATTGGATTACCCTCTGGTAAACTGTTACATAACTATGGAAAATGACTATTTTTAATGGGAAAATCCACTATTTCTATGGCAATATTCAATAGCTACATTTGTATAATTACTAGAGGGTAATGGGATTTCATGGGGATTTCATGGGACGGACATTATAGACTTTTAATTTTGTGGATATGAATGGGATTTAATGATAATTTACCCTTTGGTAAAGTAACGTAACGTAGTTTTGTTAAATCAACCATTTTTAATGGGTCCATCAACTATAAGTGGGTGATGTTCAATACTATTTTATTTTACCAGATTCTATTACTACGACCATGATTGTTGTTGTTTGTTTTGTCTATAACTATGATTAATGCTGATTACATTGCCATGCTTAATGCCATGTTTATTAATTACTGACTATGATTATTTTACGCTTCTATATGTTACTGTTTGTTGTGATGAATTGCAGTGCTCACAACAATTCATCATCAGGATTGCTATGATTTTGAATTTGATGAAGGCTTACATTACTCATGTTGATCAGATGATAAGGTGAACACATATTGATATGATGATTATTCAGCTGGACACTGCCATTTTGGACATCCCGGGCATCGAGTTTGATCGGGGCCAGGCATCGAGTGCCCAATGGGCAAAACATGATTGGGACACAAAAATGGGTTTGTCTTAAAATAGGGTACCCCGAAACCCACGGTTTTTTTTGATCATATTCCCTATTAAATGGCTATAATTGGGGATATACCCTATTTTCAGACACAACCAAATGATTAAAGAAAACTACTTGCAATTGCTGTGGTTGTTTTTTTAATAACCCTTATTGATAAAATTGATCTGTGATTGAAAAATCTGCAGCTATCCAGACTCCACGACCAGTGTACTACAAGGACACGTCAGCGATGAGGTGGCGGATAAAACACAAGCAGCTGAGATCATGGAGCAGAACGTCAAGGAAGCGTTTGACCAGCGTTTGACAAGGTCTTCCACGGACTGATTTGACAGTTCCACGGTGGCTCTCCGGCGCGGTACAAGGAGCAAATCCTCTGGTAAACTAACATAACTATGGAACATCACAATTTATACAGGTAAATCCACTATTTCTATGGCAATTTTCAAAAGCAAACTGTTAGTTTACCAGAGGGTATCCTACACCACCAAAGGTGTTTCTAAAATGCCAGCAGAAGAGCGCAGCGTTTTGAGGAGATCTTAAGGTCTTCCACCGGCCAAAAATCAAGGATAGCGTTGGCGAATCATCCCAAGATCTTATCCTGGTTGATTTCCAAATGATGACTATCATAGTTGTGAATTTAGAAACTGATAATGGGGTTTAATTCCGGCTTGTACGGTTTCCATATATATATATATATATCATAATTTGCCCATGAGAATAGCCATGAACTCCTCTAAAGATATATGCGCGTACCAGTTTAAAGCTGGCAGAACTCATCATGCTTTGGAACCACTGTAGAACGTGCATCACATACCCAAATCCAGTGACAAGCTCAACCGTTTCTGCGAAAAGAAGGCTACCGGGTAGCTGTATAAGGTCTCATGTAGGACTAGAGATATGCTATTTACCTTGGGAAAGCTGATCATGGTCATGGCGATGAACCACCCGCTGGAACGCATATCCAATGTGTAATGTCCTAGTTATATAAATTTAGGGAAGAACATCATCCTTTGTTGGACATGTTGTTTAAATTTCAAACGCAAGTGGGTCCTAATCGAATGATTCCGGGCCCATCGACGGGAAGTAACTTCCCAGAATACTTTGGACTGTGTTCCTTCAAATGCAACTATACAGGACTATACATTGATATAGTAAGATGATATTATATATATATATTTATATAACAATACTTTTGAACCATCAGAATCGCATACATCCATCCATACATACTATCCATCCATACATATAATTCTTATACATGTCTATAGCATTCTATAGTTAAATTCATGTTTACTTTCAAAAAAAGACTACAGGCACGTCAAACAGCCACATCTTTGGTGGATATCGATTCCTGGGGCCCAGGGCCCTGACCTGCCGCTGAGGTGGTTCGCTCTTTGCAAATTTGCACCAGGGTGAGTCGGTGATTGATCTTTTGAATGCCATTCAGGTACGGCCTGGCCGAAACTTTCTGACACTTTTCACGGCCGTGTCAGTGACTTGCTGGTGCTTAGCAGGGAATGGGGGAATGACCTATAATAACCATTACTCATCATCCCATTCCCCCATTCCCTACTAAGCACCAGTAAGGTGAACTGACATGTTTTTTTTTGTATCAACATGTGTCATGCTTTTCTATGCTTTTCTTCTGTTTCCAACACTGGTTATTTCACGCATTATGTGTATCACATAGACACATAGGTGAACTACTGCCCTGCCCAGGTGGACTACTGTGTGTCGCTGGGCAAGAGTGGTATACGCGGCGTTGAAGCTGGACCGTTTTGCAGCGGTAAACATGGGAAGTTCATCATGACTTTACCATGAGACATGGGGATTTAACGTGATTTAACCACCAGAAATGGTAGCATGATCCATCCCCTCAATATTAGAATAACTACAACCCATTCGAAACCATGGTTTTGGTCTTGGTGTTGAATCTATTCATTTTTGGAATCCTTTACAACATTATCAATACACAAGATATGGGGATTGGATTATATACTCGTATCATTGGATTGGTTAGTGGGACAATTTACAGGAAACCCCTATATTTCATGGGAAAATCCATGGTTTCCTGTAAATTTTCCCATTAACCAATCCAATGATCGTATGATTGCAGGGTGTGTGCACTTGCCCAGCTTGAAGCATCAGCCAGTTTGCGATTCCGCTTTGGATCGGGAGACTTTTGTGGATCGATGGGTTACCCTCTGACGTCATCAGACATGGCGTGCCGGAAAATCTCCCCACATTAGTTCGATTATTTTCCCAGCTGGAACCTCAAGTCAGCTATGAGTCATACTTCACATTCCCATGGATTTTCCCAATTTTTCCTATAGTTTATAGGGGATTTTCCAGCCAGCTGTTGATAAACCAGAGGGTATTCACCTTGGGTGATTCCTCGCCACAGAAATTGTGGATAGCCCAGTGGTTGGACCTAAGTTGCCCACTAGTCCTTTAATGGTCTTATAGTCGTGATCAATGGTGGTTAGTGCATATCCCTTTGGTAATTTAACATGGCAATGGAAAATCCCCTATAAATGGAGGTTTTAATGGGAAAATCATCTATAAATGGTGGATTTTCAATTGCCACGTTTGATTACCTAAGGTAGTGCTGATTAGTGGTGATGAATGGTGGTCAATGGTTATGATGAATGGGAATACCAATGGTTACTAGTAGGTGTATAACCAGGGGATGAAACCACATATTTCGGACGATTTAGGGGGTGTTTATTATTGGGGGAGGTGATGATTTGTCACTGACCCAGGTAAGAAATATGATATCTAAAGTGGAGGTACTGTTCCATATTTTGTCAGATCATATTTTTGCGGGTGGCCCTGTCAATTAGGCCTTGCGATTCTAGGCTACATTTAGATACATTTAGAAAATACCTCCAAGTTCGGTACGAGTGAAGGCGGTGTCCTTCCGTTTGTTCACATCCCCAAACTTTGTTTTGAGTACATATTTACAAAGTGGGCCCCCCAGCTTTAAGTTGCTTTAAACAACTCGTTCAACTGTAGACACACCCTCATAAAACCTAATATAGTTATTCTAGTTACAAATCAATTTACAAACAAATCTGACACTCATTTTCTTTCAAGAGCTTTGTTGTCCAAAATGGGCAGCGCTCGATGTGAAACATGTGCATTCTTCACGCAGAGTTCCACCAACCGACGCTGCCAAGTTGCAATTGAAATCAAATGAAAACAACAGAAAAAACAAGCAACACCAGGAAACACTGCATGACTATGGCTCTCGACGTGATCTTTGACTACGCCCTTTGTTACCAGCATTGTCTGGCTGGATGACCTGATCTTTGAGCCAAAATGGCCCTGGAGATGGCTGAGCTGCGGCTGCCACGCAGGTTCCTCCAGATTTTTTTCCATGTTTTTTTCCTGCAAAATCCCTACCCACGACCAGTTGCTTCAGATATCTACCCATGGTTGCTGCCAGTCGCTGCTTAAATGAATATGTTTAGTTATTTTTCTGGTTCTACAGCTACTGTGCCCCCAATGTCCCTCAGCCAAGATATATCAAGATATACCAAGGGATCCTGAGCTTGCGGCGCTTTCCACTTTTTTGCCCCAGGCTTGGCAACCATGAGTTCGACTACGGGGCCGAGAGAACCAAGGTCCACGTCGGGGTTTTTGGAGAGAAAGACATGCGGATGAACCTCAAACATCTTGCAAACGTCCAGCTTGAACATGATTTCAAACCTGTTTCTGGGCCTATTAGGTTTAAGTCGATATTATTGTTCAAGTCTTGATTCTGGACCCATGGAAGTGGCAAATACTGCATAAAAACGTGGTCAGATACTGAATATAAATAGAGAGGAGCGATTTTTTCATCCTGGGTTTGGGGTCGACCTGGATCATCCTGGATCCAGTATTGGTACAATCCCTTTCAATAATTCATATTACCCTCTGGTAAACTGTTACATAACTAGGGAAAATCACCATTGTTAATGGACACCATTTTTAATGGGACAATCCACTATTTCAATGGCCTTTTTCAATAGCAAAGTGGTGGTGCCCTGGTTAGCTTTGTGGAATATAACTCCAAGAACTAGGGGTTCTGATACATATGACTCTAGGTAATGGCGTGTGTGAGGCAGCACATGGCAACACCTCGTTGGTGTGTGTTTTTTTTATTTTTATGGCCTCCGTGGCCCACAGCCCGATTTTCCGTTTGCTTCATCTATGGTCTATGATATTCGTTGTGATCAAATCGGATGGAATTTGGACATGAATAACATTAGTTTAATCTGACTATAAGGTATATGTCCTTATTTAACTATAACCTACTCATGAGACTCATCTCACTGAAGCATATATCATTATGGATCCTGTATGCAACTGTGGCTTATGTTTTTGTTTGGGGTTGTTCTCACCATAGATCCAATGTCTGAACGAACAGATTCAGGCGCTCATGAGTCTCAGCCGTTTCCCTTGGCTGGGCTCCAACGTGCGCACGGCCGAGAGTTTCCGGGCCACGTCATGTTGGGATGGGGAAGGAAGCCCGACTTGGAGCAACTTAAATCCAAAACTAGATCTGGGAGCTTAAAATGGGTCGATTGTCATTGTCCAATCATGCTCTTTTTGCTTGTTTTGCAGGCAAAGTTGCCGCGTTCTTGTTTTGATCTTGGTTTATTTTTTGGCATCTACCAGTGGGTAATGATGGCGAAATTATTAAGTCAATAATTACAACATGGGGTGACTGTACAACTGTTCAATCAGTTCTTCAACGTAGATGGACTTCTGTTTAGGGAAATTCCAAATCCTAAGTGGTTAATTAATGTTAATTATATAATGACTAAGATCCAATGACTATACTAACTTCCAATTATATAATTATTAATGTTAACCACTCAATTTCTTTTTTCCCGCTAGTTACTAGATCCAATGACTTTGATGACACCTCTTTGGGAAATTCCTGCAGCATCCTACATGAAATCGGTTGTAGCTTACTGGCGCGTAGCTTGGCTGCAATTTCAAGGTTTTTTCTTCGCACCTAACCCAGCCAGTTCTTTAATTCTCCATGTGGTAAACCTAATGATACGTCATTCCCAATATCACCAGAAATGGATGAATGGATTGTATAAACTGATAAACCATATAAACCCCTCCAGCAGTGGAGTTTTGTTTAAAGGTTCACACGTGGCCATTGGCAATTAGAGGTTTTCACCATTGAACACACCACCTGACCTTCTTCCCACCTGCAGCCGTTTGGGCCCAGCAGCTGAGAGTCTGAGCTTCCTATTCCCAAGAAGTTGTGACTGGGAAAGCCAACCACAGCTGCAGCCAGAGAGGAATCTTGGCGTTTTTCTTGGATCTTTGCTGGCAAAAAGATGTAAGAACTCAGGGTGAATGATCGGTGAATATGGAAAACAGAACCAGAATTGCTTTCCTGCCGGAGTAAGATTAAAGATGACCCAGATCTATGACTTACCATTGGTAGCCTCGGCAAAAAATATGTAATGAGCAGAGATCCAGTGGTGCGGTCGGTCTATAACATCGATTAACAAAGCCTGGGTCGGGCTGACAACAAATCGCTGGGTCAATGTTGGATGGTTATTTTAAGATAGGACCTAATCTTTTGCTTTACACATGAGGGATTTTCCTTTACATGTAAAAGCATGTGTAAACCCAACAACACCAAGAACAGCATGCAGGGTGCCCGGAGGGGTATTTCTTGATATGACAGTGAACAATCGTTCCATCAGCTAAAAACACTGGAAAAACCCACCTACACACGGAGTATTTTCCATAGCCATCTGAAGCTGGAACCCAATGACACTTCTTTGGAATGGTCACCCTCTGGTAATTTTACATAGCTATTGAAAATCACCATTATGACTAGATAAATCATTTTTTCATTTTTATATAAATTTACTGGAGTGTATATACCATTATACCCCGTGGTTATTTAACATAGCCATGGAGAATGGCCCATTTGTAGATGTTTTACAGTGATTTACTAAAGATGGTGGTTTTCCATGACTATGTTGAATAACCAGAGGGTAACTCGAATTATAACCGTCCATTTGATGGGTCCAAACCTTTAACACTGGTGTCATCTAAGCGTTCCAGGAGTCAGCCCATGTCGCATGGAAGGTGCAGTGACGTTGGTACCATGCAACTAGCTCGATATGTTTGCCTTAAACCCAGTAATAAGCAATTTTTGCTACTGTACAGTTACAAGTGGTATCACATATATATATATATAATACATAGATATATCCATTGTTGTTAGTTACATCACCAGTTTGGTTGCTTCATTTTCAATGTTCTGCTTGTTGTTTTTGCTACATAAAACCGCCAGTTGTGTTGGTTAAAATCTAGCACCGTATAAGATTGGCACTCAGGTTTCTAAGTGCGATGGTGCCCCCAGCAGTGGTGTTTGTTGCTAAACACACAAAAACTATATAGATATCAATCGGGCCATCAACCCAACGGTTATGTTCGTTAACCAGCTTAGCCATCTAAAATCAGCTTTATATCAACTAATAAATACTAATAACTATAAATCCATATCAATATTTATTTGTGTTGGTAAACCCACCATGTTTTTGCTTGTCAAAATTCCGTTGTTTGTTGGTTAAACCAACCATCTCGGGGGCACCTCGCCCAATTTCCAGGATGCCCTCCCTGGACGACCTACCGGGTGAGTTCCCGCTTGCGCAACGCACGGGGAGCGCCAACTTTGCGCGAGTTCTGCGAAGCTTGGGCGTCGTTTTTTTGGAAACTGGTGGAAATTCATGGCTTGGAATCTCCGATCTCCGGATTTTTGTTTGGGATATCACCGTGTTTTGTATTGGTTTGGAGATTGTTTGGGACATTGGTGGATATGTTCAAAGTCTCTATGGACAGTTTCAGTCACGAGTTGGAGAGCAGCATTGGGATTCCACCCGGCAGAGAGCAACACATTTGTTTTAATGACATTGGTGATTTTAATGGAAGAAGTGGTGATGAATGGAAGAGAAGCAGTTGTTTTTTCTGTATTTGCAAAACAGCTTATGCTCCGGCTTGAATGTTTGGATGACATGAACATAAATGCGGATTGAACAGGTACTGGTTCAACCTGTATTTAAAGATGCCGTAATTCCCCCTTGCATATTTAATATATTGCACTTCATCATCAGCACCTTAAGCTACCCTGTTTGTTTCTTCCTTGGAAACCCTAACCGAAAATTCATAGAAACCCATAGAACTTCACTAAATCATCCACTGGAAACATGTGGAAACCCATGAAAAAACAAACAAACAATCGAACTCTATGAGCATCTCATTAGGTGGCAACAATAGCCATCTACCTTCAAATCATTAAACATAGCTATGGACAGTTGCCCCCAAAAATAGTTGATTTCCCTCTAGACATGGTGTTTTTCCGTAGCAAACTATTAGTTTAGAGCGTAAATCGCATTCTCTCTCATTCTATTCCCATGAAACCCTACTACCCTCCAGTAAACTAACATAGCTATTGAAAATGGACCATTCATAGTTGATTTATCTATTAAAGATGGCGATGTTCAATAGCTATGTTGGGTAAATCCCGTTAAGTCCCATTAAATCCCATACAATAAGCATCTATTCAGCACAGTTGAATCATGACAAATCCATCCAAGGAGAGCAGCTCCAGCATTTGGAGACACAGCTGCTGAAGGCCTATGAAGTGGTGGCATGGCAGCCATGGCATGACGGAACCATCGAACATCACATCGGGATGTACAGAAGCCAACAGGTCTTGGGGTTTTCACAATCAACTTACATGTCGCTTTTTTACAGGTGAAAATCAGTCCCTATGTTTGATGATGACAAACTCTTTTGATTGTGAAATCAGATCTCTATTTGTGATGGTTAAAGCTAACCATCAAAGATAGGGATGCAACTATCAACACTATAGATGAGGTACCCTCCGGCAATCAAACATGGCAATTGAAATCAATTGAACATCACCCATTTATGGATGATTTTTTCTATCAAAAACTCAATTTATAGGGGATTCCCGTTGCTACGTTTGATTACCGGGGCAACTAGCTATCAACAATAAATAGTGATTTAAGCATGAACAGAAGAAAGGGATCATTCAAGGGTGATTTGGAATCCCCAGGCTTTCTGACGTGCCGGGTGTTGAAACTCACAGAGGAGTGCGGAGTTTTTGGCTTGGAATCTAAGCCACCACTCAAGCCAAATGATGTACTGCAGTTTCATGGGGATACCGGTACGGATTTTTGAAAAATAACAATCAGTTACATCTGATGTTTATGAAATTGGTTGGCCAGAGCGGTTAAAAATCGCGCAAGTTGGAGCTATTTTTCTCGCGGATCAAAGGGACTTGTTATTTGGGATCTGGCAACATCTTGATTTAGGCGGACAACCAGCAAAAGTCATTGAATTGGAACATGTTTGTTGCCTAATTCACTCTGTTTGATGGTCAAATCTAACATTGTGGTGTTTGAAAAATTAACCTTTTCTGGATAATGTAGCTATTGAATTTCGAATATGTTGGGATAATAATTGTGGTCCGTCCCTTGTTTACAGTATTTGTAAGCCTGGAGTTGGTGGACATGTGCGGTAAAATGCAGGTACGTATACCATGCATTGATCATGGAGCATATGGGTTTTGCCAGTGTTTGTCTAAAATAAGGGTACCACCACCCCAAAAGGTAGATGGAGATGGGGAGAGAGAGAGAGAGAGAGAAGGAGACACACAATAATTGTGAGCATGAATCGAATAGGTTGTTATTGTTGGAATTAGTGTTTGTGTTTTTGTCAGGGTTAAAACATGACGATTTCTTATCAGTTTCAAAGAATTGCTATCGCATCATCGACAGAAATTGTCATCACTAATCCGGTAGTGGCCATCAAACCATTTTGAGAAAAATAAAGTGTCATCATCCAGGTTCTTCAAAAGGACACTTTGGAGGTGATTAAGTGGTCTCGAATTGGTAGTTGAAAAGGTCTTCGTGTAACGCGATTGGTTATTTGCCATCTTTGATCAAAATGACGACGATAGTTTACAACTTGGCAAATAACCAATAGGAACTAACTGTTTGTTGTAAGAACGGTTACAACTTGGTGTTGTTAAGAACCAGTGTCACAGTGTGGCAAAAAAACATCCTGCAGTGATTCCTGCAGCCACATCCTGGCAAGCTCGGAGGGAGCTAAGACCTCCGGGCAAGAAACATTGTCATAGCAGTGATAACCAATGGGGATATCATGGGAATATTTTAGGAATTATATGGGATTATCTATGATGATCTGTAAATATATATATATATAATATATATATATATGTATATATAAATGAGTTGAACCTACTATATGGTTTGATTGGGTGTGGCCGGAATTGGGGCACACCAGTTAAGGCAAGTTTGAGTGCAGAGGGGTATTCCATTTGCCGAGGACACTGGGAACTCTGTGGCCTTGTCAGATGTGTTCTCCGGGCTTCACGCTGCGCAGGCGGGGGACACCGTTGCCCTTGGTAAAACCAGATGAGAATCTGTTCGGGGAATCACGGGATATCATGCGCATAGTTGTTCGAAGAGGAGTACGATTAGAAAATCACTATGTCTAATGGGAAGATCCACTTTAAATGACCATTTTCAATAGCTATGTTGGTTTACCAGAGGGTAATTTTGGTGGTCCGAAAATTTGTGGTACTTCTGTTACTGTATGGGGATGGTATGGCAGGATTTTGCTGGCTACTCCAGATTAGCAAAACCCCTGCTCCCTGCTGCGCCTGCTGCGCATGGGTCAACAAAGTCAACAGGCTTTGGTACCTTACCTAATCCTGGGTTGACACCAATCTGAATAGATTATTATCATCATCATCATCAAATATCAAATATCAGGATACCCCCCAAAACCCCCCAACCTAAATGGTAATGATTAGTACGATTAGTCTATCACGACCTCATTGCGAGATCACTAGAATGATGGGAAGGGGGATCATCCCTAGACCGGACTTTTTTGGGTCAATGAGTTGTTCGATGTTATCCAATCAATGGACAGATATAGTTTTTAGTAAAACATGCTCTTCGGTCATTTCAAAACGGGTGTGCATACAGTATACACATTTAAAAGATACCATACGGTTCAGTTCCAGTACTTGTCAAACCAACTTAGCTAACATAAGTCAGCTATATCAGCTATAAACTCTCTGTATTGACATATATATATATATGCGGCAAACCCTAGCCTTTTGCCCCGGTCCCACAATGACGGTGGCGTCGTCATCATCATCATCATCATCATCATCATCATCATCATCATCCAGTGAAAGTTTATAAACCATTCGGAAAAAAATGTTCAGAGGGGGTGGGGGATTTGATCCCTTATGAAGATAAGGGGAAGTTAATAAACGATTCAGCATATTTGTTCAGAGGGGGTGGGGGATTCGATCCCTTATGAAGATAAGTAGACGTTAATAAACCATTTGACATATTTGCTCAGAGAGGATGGGGGATTTGAACCCTTATGAAGATAAGTGGAAGTTAAGAAACCATTCAACATATTTGTTCAGAGGGGGTGGGGGATTTGGACCCTTATGGAGATAAGTGGCAGTTAACAAGCCATTCAACATATTTGTTCAGAGGGGGTGGGGGATTTGGACCCTTATGAAGATAAGTGGAAGTTAAGAAACCATTCAACATATTTGTTTAAGAAACCATTCAACATATTTGTTCAGAAGGGGTGGAGGGTTTATGCCTAATGATGTAGTTATATGATATATATCTACATACAAACAATGTTGATGGGCTGGGGCAGAAGGGGGGGATGCGCGTACATATATATATATATATATATATATGTTCATTTTGGATGGTCAAATCCAAAGTTTATGTTGTTAAATCCATTTCTTCTGGTTCAATCCCATGTTTGTTCGTCCGTTGTTTCGATCTCCCGTGCCGATCTCGCACCAGGCGAACAAAGCACGGTTGTCGGTGGCCGCCCAGCGCAGTGGCACCAACCAGTCCCAGAATTCTGAGGCGCCAGGGCCTGCAAAAGAAGCTTAAAACCAGTGGACAGTTGGATTTGGTGCATGAAACAACGAACGCAGATAATTCATTCAAGAGCACATATGACTTCGCAATCGAACATAGAGGCAATATCAAATGCTGGAATAATTGGATTAAACAGAGTGCATCAACAAAGGCAACTCCCGCAGGGGGATTTTGTGGGTTGCCAAGACCGAACCTGCATACATACATACGTACGTACGTTTGTACTTGTACATACGTGCATATGTACGGATGTGCATAGGAACAGATATATATATATATATAAATATATATATATACAGAGGTACATACGTACATGCCTGCCTGCCTGTCTACCTACCTAATACATCCACGCATGCATGCATGCATACATACATACATACTTGCATACTTGCATACGTGCGTACATAGATATATGCATACCTGAAACGCATACATATATGCATACCTGAAACGCATACATGTATGCATAACACGCATGCATACATACATACATGCATGCATGCATGCATCCACATATATACACATATGTTGCGTTCTTCCACTGCTTTGGGTGTAGCTTGCCTTGCCTCCTAGTTTTGCCAGCACGACCATGTGCAGATATTCCACATATTGGCCTTGAAGAGTTGCACAAAACTGGGGCACCGAATCCACTGGTCAATGAGCATGAAACTGCTATATTGGCCGAATGTCGAATGGTTTTGTCACACCCACATACCATAGTCTCAGGTATATATACATAAATAAATAAATAGATAGATATATATATATATATATATCCGATCTCATCCCCATTTGCTATTCTAACATATCCCCATTCAACATTTGGGTTGACACGGATACGGCACAACTCCTGGCGATGGACCGCTCTGTTTTGGCTGATCCCGACGACCATTACAGCACATTGTTGCAATGGTATCTTCCCCATGTTTGATGCTTAAACCGGTGAAATCCACATGTTCGATGCTTAAATCCCAGAAGAACCATGTTTTTGATGATCAAATCCCATCAAATCCCGTGTTTTTGATGATGCTTAAATCCCATGAATCCGTATATTGATGTATATTGGACATGCAGATCTCTTCCGGGTCCTATCTCCAGGTTCTGCCTGCAGGAGAAGGTGTCAGTGAGACACGGACACCACGCGAGGCAGGTGGTGGTATTACCAGTATTCCCTATCTGGTTGATTCATTAACTTAGCCGTTAATTCGTTGGGACTTGTACTAGTTTAGCGAAACTAATTGGGGATTATTATTATCATGGATATATACCCTCGAGATCCTTCTGGCTAAGTCTCAACATGTTTTTTTTTTCAGTTGAATCGGTAAAACGCTGGTGAACCCAAGGTTTGAGGCTTGAAACCTTGTGCAACCTTGTGCAGCTTCAAAGAGGTAAACTATGGTAAACTTATGAACCACAATAAACCGTAAACTCATTGTTTTGTTGATTTTGGATCCAAAGGCTTCCGAGAAGGCACTTCACCCCCAAAATGACACCCAACAAATCCTTGCGTCAGATGGTACTTTAGGATTCATCACGATCTTGAAATCCACTGGTTCATCATCATGCTCGCATTTTTTCCCCACTGAGATTGGCATCAAAGTGCGGTTTACCATATAGCATGTATACATACATATACATAATATACACACAAATATGTTTGTGTGTGTGTATTTTTGATGCGCCATTATTTTGGCAAATTATCCCGTCAAAGATGGCTCCCACACAATAGTAAATACCTTCAGAACGAAGGCAATAGCAGGATCCCTTAGAATCCCTTGTGAGAAACTGTGAGGCCTTCCCAGTGGGCAGAGCGTTGACATCCACGGAGCGCAGCTTTCAAGTTCATGACAAGTGCAAGAAGAACGAGGAGGACCCCACGGGACGGTGCCGACTGGTGGTTAGAGAGAATGTGCGGAGTATGTGCGGCCCACCCCAAAGCATAAAGTGGAGGTATAGACAATTTGTTTAGAAAGCAGAAGCTCGGACTGGCGGTGGAAGTTGGTGGATACATTCATAGTTGAGTGCGTTTAAATGCGTTTATAGGCAAACTATAGCAAATTTGTGCAAATTTAAAATTGGGAGGAGGTGTTCATTTCGCAGGTTTATTTCAACTGGTGAAGGGTAAATAGATTACAAGTGATTCTGAGTGGTTGCAGTCCGGTTGAACAGTTTAAGCCTGGTTGACATTGGTTAAAACATTTACCATCTCTCTGACAAAAATAGACCATCATAGACACTGCCAAACAGGGTGTTGGAAGGCCACTTTCCTCTAAGAATTGGTTGTTCTCAGGGTCTATGTTAGTTGAGTGGAAGGTCAAAAACAATGCTAAAACAGCCACTGGTAATTTGATATAGCTGTGGAACATGGCAATTTATGGTTGATTTCCCGATCACAAAGGGTGATTTTCCAAACCAAATTGTTGGTTTATCAGAGGGTAGCCACCGAAGAGATCGTTGTGTTTTTTTGTTCCCTTTCTTTGGAATTAACTACTGACTCGCTTGGAAGGGGGGCATTTTTTGTCAAGTGAAGGGGGACAAATTCAATTCCAATGTTAGGCATAATTCTCCAATAAGGGGGACAATAATTCACCACGCAGGAAGACAATAGTTAACCAATTATATAGGGGGGCCAAAAAAAAAACTTGAATCAGGGGGAAACAAATAAAACAGATTCTGAAGAGATATATCGCCCAAAAACGTGGTGCAGAGAGATGCTAAACCATGTATGTATTATGTATAGATGATTTCCTTCTTATAGGTGTGCGCTTTTGCTGGGTTTAATGAAATCAGATGGTAAGTTTGACCATGTTGTGAACGCTGCTACCTCTCGATCCCAGAATTCCAGATACCCCCTAGATGTATCGGGGGAAAGGGGGAAAACGATTGGGATCCTGAAAATTTCCACAACAAACCAATCCGCTGATGAAAATCAATACCCCGTGATCCAAACATATGAACTGCAGAAGATCCCATACAATTTCCCATCTAATGTCACCAGATATTGCTTAATCCTAGGTTGTTCGGCGTTTAATTCCGCAGTTGTGTTGACTAAATTCTGATGGTTTGCGACACCAATGTTTTCAATGGGATGAAACCCGCGTTTTTACATCAATTTTGTTGATTTAACTCCCAAAACAGATGTGCTCCCCGCTGGATTTTTGCTTCGCTTCTGCGAAACTTATTTCCCTGGTACCTTGGATGATGGAAGCCACCCTATGCCACCACCTAAAATCCGCCGGCCTGCCGGCGTGTCTGATTGGAAGGTGTTGTTCCTGTTCTGTTCTTGGCTTGTACTTGTTCCTTTGTTCTCCTGCGGCAACTTT
>BGPT01000202.1:367860-385949 GCA_003297045.1 Symbiodinium sp. clade C Y103
AAACCACGCAAACCACGCGAACCACGCGAACCACGCGGACCACGCGGACCACGGAAACCACGCAAACCACGCAAACCACGCAAACCACGCAAACCACGCGGACCACGCGGACCACGCAAACCACGCAAACCACGCAAATCACGCAAACCACGCAAGCCACGCAAACCATGCGGACCACGCGGACCACGCAAACCACGCAAACCACGCAAACCACGCAAACCACGCAAACCACGCGGACCACGCGGACCACGCAAACAACGGAAACCACGCAAACCACGCAAACCACGCAAACCACGCAAACCACGCGGACCACGCGGACCACGCACCACCCACAGGCTAACAAACTCACCGGCCAGACGACAACCATACAACACCCACGTTAAAACATAATGCCACCCCGACTGAAGCGCGACATCTTGGCCCCCGCATCCACCAACATTTTGCGTCAGCTTTACTATTACAAGACGGGAAAGAGGCAGCGTCACATAGGCCAGCACCGTCCAAGCCACCCCTCCCCCCCCCTAGTACTAGTACTAGTACTAGTATTACTAATACTATAACTACTACTACTACTATTACTACTACTACTACTACTACTACTACTACTACTACTACTACTACTACGACTACTACTACTACGACTACGACTACGACTACGACTACGACTACAACTACGACTACGACTATACGACTACGACTATACGACTACGACTATACGACTACGACTACGACTATACGACTACGACTACGACTACGACTACGACTACCACTACTACTACTACTACTACCACGACTACTACTACTACTACTACTACTACTACTACTACTACTGCTATAGTACTAGTCCTAGGACTAATACTAGTACTAGCACTAGTACTACTACTGCTACTCCTACTACTACTACTACTACTACTACTACCACTACCACTACTACTACTACTACTATTACTACTACTACTGCTGCTGCTACTACTACTACTACTACAACTACTCCTACTACTGCTCCTGCTCCTGCTCCTGCTCTTGCTCCTGCTACTGCTACTGCTACTACTGCTGCTACTACTGCTACTGCTACTGCTACAGCTACTACTGCTACTGCGGCTGCTGCTACTAGCACTTCTACCCCTACTCCTGCTCCTACTCCCAATACCACATTAAGTGCTCAATGCAATCTGCTCAATACCCAAGTCCCAGAAGTCCCAAGAAAAGACTGCCAATTGCCTATGGCCGGCGGGCTTGCCGTAGGCAATTAAATAATGCTGTTTCTTGGTGAGAGCATATTTTTCGAATGATAAATCGGCCATTTGAGTTGGTCAGTGGAGGTTACTTTTATGGGGTATAACCATGGCATGGATATGGGGCCCCTATAATTCTATCTATATATCCACTTACACTGGACCTGCACTTTCAGGTAGGCATTTCATACATGTATATCTATATATATATACCCTAGTTTTCCGTGGAGTCTTGTTCACCAACTTGGCGCGCATACTGGGGCACTAAGCTAGTTATGGATAATCATGGGGTATAGTCCATGAATTATAGTCCATAAATATATCCAAATGAATATCCGTTAATATCCAATGATCCTCCAATTCTCATCCTTCCAGGAGTTGCAGAATTTGCAGGCCCCCTTCGTGGTCACCAAGCCCTCGTCCCGGTGTTTGAGCACGACCGCCGGCGCGACTGTAACGGGAGCAACGTCAAAACGCGAGCAGCGCCAGGTGCGCTGGTGGAGGTTTAGTGAATTTTAGTAGGGCTTAATGGGATTTTTCATGGGAATTTAGTGCGAAATTTGGTCATCAAAAACCTGAGCCATTCCAAATTCCCTGGTTGATTGGTTTTTATCGGTGGCTGTCCTACCAAGGTTGTTGGGATAATGATAACCCATAGTAGGGAAACCTATCAGCCAACTAGTAGAATGAGATGGGATTATGGGATGGTGGTATTTTTATGGCTGAAGTCGTACGATTTACCAAAAATCACGATCCATTGTGTGAAATACTCTTGAATTGCTGGGTAAACTATAACAAAATCACTCGGTCATTACCTACCATCATTGAAGAGTTACCCGTACAAGCCATCATTCCAGTGATTCCAGATTTTCCAAACCTACATATACAAGCATTTGATATCATATGCATAAATACCTACCGTAATCAGATCTAATCAGCAATTTCTGTGACCGGGAATGTGCAGCCCAGTTTCACAATCTACATCAGCATCATCCAGAAATGGTCCGGTTTCATCCAGTTTCATCAAGCTTCATGCGTTTTCCATGTTCATGCTACATTACCAGAGGGTGTTCGGTGATTTTTTTCCTTGTCAATATAGTAACCACATGCAGAACGGCGTTTCCGGGATGGTTTTTGATGATATTTTCTCATAATTTCCAGGTTTACGCCACTTTCTATCGATTTCGGGGTTGCTTCCATGGTATATATGGGCAACCCCCATGACAATTGTTGCAGGAAAATCATTTATCAGTTGCTTTGAATGGAGCTTTACCTTGCCAGCAAGGATAAGCTCCACGAACGGTGAAGCCTCCAGTAGTGTTTCTGTTTTCACTTTCGGGTAATCAAACATGGCTGGCCGGAAAATCCACCATTCAGTTCGATGATTCCCCCACGAAAAAACATCCTTAGAAATGGTGGATTTCTCACTGCAAATCTTAACCAGCAGCAGGGGTCACTGAAATGGAGGGTATGGTGAATCTCCGTGAAAACAATGCAAAATCAACCATGAAATGGGGAGGTAATCAATGTTTTTTCTCCGATTTTTATGGTACTCGTATCATGGGAATCTTGAGCAGGGTCATGTGACTCTCAAAGCTCCCATTGGATCCCAATGCGGGGACCAAGCCATTTTGGATCCCAACGTGGCACCTACTCTCCGTTGGCTGAACAGCACCGGCGTATCTTTGAGCTCTACCACATGCACGCCAAGGATTTGTTCAGCCATGCCAAGGTGGCAGTCTCAATCTTCAGCTGGTGGATGAAAGTCCAAGCGCAAGAAATCCAACTGAAGCACTTGAAACCCCAGCTGGGTGTAGTCTTTCTTGATGAAGCTGATGCCAACAGTGTGGGCGGCCTCATGGCAGCAACATATGGCTGGCGCGAAGCCGAGCTTGCCTACAATTGATGGCAGCAAGTGTGGCCAATTGGTGAGAGGGCGTTGAACTACCTCCAACAATCAAATGGCCCCCGGGCCCAGGCGCCTTTTAATCACACCAAACCCATGAAAAACGCCGGGTCCTAGTGTGACTTCGAAGGAAATGTGGCGTCACAATGTAGCGCCAGAAGGGAATGTGGCGTCACGGAATGCGGCGTCAGAATGTGGCGTGAGAGGGGAATGTGGTGTCAGAATGTGGGGTCAATTGGGAATGTGGCGTCAGGCAGGAATGCGGCGTCAGAATGTCAATGTGGCGTCAGGGGAATGCGGCGTCAGGCGGAAATGTGGCGTCAGGGAATGTCGCGTCAGAATGTGGCGCCGGGGGGGAAGGTGGTGTCAGGGGGAAATGTGACGTCAGGGAATGCGGCGTCAGAGGTCGGGAATGCGGCGTCGGAGGGGAGTGTGGCGTCAGGCAATGCAGCGTCACAGTAGTCGGGAATGTGGCGTCAGAATGCTGCGTCAGCGTCAGGCGAAAAAGTGCTACACCATTTGCGGGTACGTTGATGTACCCGTTAAATATGGTATGTGTAGCTGCATTAAGCATACATTTTATTTTAATCTAATATATACATATATATATATATATATATAAATAGTTATTTATTTTTTTATTTATATGTATATTATATCCAGATGTACGGATTTAATAGGCGTAAGCGACCGACCACAGGAACATACCAAGAATTTAGATGCCAGTTTTCGCGCGACGAAGGAGACATGGCCTCGCTTCTTGGTGCATCCCGAGTCGAGGAAACGCTTGGTTTGGGATTGCCTTGCTTGTGTCTCAGCAGCAAATCATGGGATTAAAAAACAATTCGATGGAGATGACGGGGGATGTAAACACCAAAATGGTGGTATGATGTTGTGGGTACATTCTTTAGAAACATCATACCAATGATGATTTGTCATATTAGAATACATTGTTTCTACGATATGGATGGATATAGGATATAAAGACATTGATAGGATGATCAGGTTGATCGGGATGATGAGCAGCGATTTTCCAGCAACGTTGTTGCTTTTCCAGAGGCTGATTCTTTAGCCGATCCAATCTGGCGGTTTAGGACGGCCCACCAACCAGGATCACGTGATATCCACTTGGCTAAGTTCGGGAATCATGAGGGTGGCCCTCCAAACCACTGGATTGATTAGGCGGAAACTCTGAAGGAAACCCCTGTTTTTCCTTTGAAATGAACATGTTTCCTGTCAGTCTACGCGTCACATTTGTTTATACCATTGAGTGATAGATGAATATGAACATTCGAACAAAATGTAACAAAACAGAAACATATTAACATAGCACGGGTGTGTTTGGGAATAGGCTATGCCCCCAAAATGGCAATGTGTTCAGATTTGGGAAAATAATGATCAACCAGTGGATTTTGGGGGTGCCCCAGCAATGGTAACTTCAGGTATGATGCTCTTCGCCTATACCGTCGTGGCACCAATGGAAGTCTTTCACTTTGCGGTGGATGCTGCAGTGATGTCCACCATGTGGCTGGCCGAAAACATAGAAAACTATGGGAAACCAAACAAATTGAGTGATGTGAATTTATTGAAAATAGTAACTACAATAAACAAATGTATCTTTCATAAGTTGGATATACCCCTCATGTCTTTGTTCCCAAGGAAAATAGAATTTCGATGAATCCTGCTTATGACTCTGTTGATTTCTGCTACGACTACTTGTGTCAGACTGTGAGTTGGCGAGGCTCGAAACATGAGGCAAGGATACTTCATCAAGACTCCCCAGTATCTATCCCAGATAAAATACTTGGATCCGTTCATTTTGGAGGAACAAATCTGGATCCACGTTTGAAAAAACAAGATTTTGATGGACATAAAGTGTATTAGGTAACGATGGTCCGATGAGCTTGGGGTTTTTTAGGTGGATCCAAATGTGGTGGGATACACTCGACTCATCAATGCACTTGATTGTGCAGACCCAATCAATGAGTTGGGCCTGCTCGAAAAATCCTGTGATGCGCATAACAGGTACCCTCTGGTAATCAAACATGGCAATGGGAAATCCACCATTTATAGGGAATTGTCCCATTAAGACCTCCATTTATAGGGGATTTTCCATTGCTACGTTTGATTACCAGAGGGTAGCAAAATTTAGAATGTGGTTTGCATTTTTGTTACAATCACTTTAGACTTTAGACCTCGATCTACAGATACTTGACATTTTTCACTGGAGATTGTCCATACGTAAGTGGGTTATTTCTTCTTACCCGCATACCAACTAGAATGCAACCACCAGTATGGGTGTTGAGGTTTCAGAGCAGCTTCAAGATCTTTTTTGGATTTCTTTCCTGCCACAGTTGAATAACAATCAGCTTCTCAGTTGTCTTCAAGTCCTCATGCTGAAAATGGGTTGTTCCTCACCCATACGCCGACACATTGTGAAGGATCGTAAACCAGGAGCCAGGAGTCCGGATCCTAACCACCCAGATCCACACAGTATTTCATGAAAAGACATCATGCGGGGTTGGCGGGTCTTAGTACCATGATTAAATCACAAGCTGGGCAGGTATTCCCACAATATCATCATAAACGGAACCCTCAATTATCCAAACCCACCAAAATTGCTCATGTGAATTGTTCCTTTGGGGTTCTCCTTCTGTCACAAGTGACGATCGATGAACCTCAGGCTTTCAGTGCGGAGTTTGTGGCTCTTCTTTTGGATCTTGGACATTGGGATGACGGTCAGAACCGCAGTATACGTGGCTTGGACCAATCAGTTAGATAGGTATAGCATGGCAAAATGTTGGTGAAACAATGATTCATCATCCCCAATTTCACCATAAATAGGTGGTATAGACCATTCCCAAATGGGTGGTTTATTATTGTTTTGCCCACATTAGTATTGATTGGGACAGTAAGTACTCAATATGTCTATCCATCTAATTGATTTAGATACTGTATATACGAGGGATGGTCAAAATCAACTTAGACCATCTATTAAACTGAGGGAAGAATAATTGTACTTGAAACGTAGCAAACAATGTAAAATTATAGCCCCCCAAACAAATTGTCCAAAACGCATGCATGAACATTTTCCATCTATGACATGTCTTTGCTCGCCCTCCTCTTCCCTTTCTCTTCCATCTATTTACCTTGTATATCCTTGTATTCCAACGTTTCTTTTTCTGTTCCGTCCCGTTTCTATGTTTCTTTTCTATGTAGTTTCCTGTTTCTTATTTTCCAGTTCCTTTCGTGTTCCGTGTGTGTATCCATGTGTACTCCCTTTTTAAAGCATGGTTTTCTCTTTCATTCGCTAATCTTTGCGTTTTCAATATGTCCTTTTGTCTTCCTTTGTTATTGCATGTTTTTCCCTTTATATTCTTTGAAGTTCAATGATTTTCTTTTTGTTTTTACTTCATTGATCAACCATGTGCGCAAGCTTGG
This sequence comes from Symbiodinium sp. clade C Y103, assembly GCA_003297045.1. Taxonomy (NCBI): domain Eukaryota; class Dinophyceae; order Suessiales; family Symbiodiniaceae; genus Cladocopium; species Cladocopium sp. clade C. Next base: position 374,443 of record BGPT01000202.1, read on the forward strand.
CGATAACCTAGCGATACCCTAGAGACAACCAGTTGTTGAAAAATGTCCCCCGGACCAGAGATAGACCCATTCGATCCCAGTTGTCTCTTTTCCGAAAGTGATTCAGCCAGTTGCCTGTTGTTGCAATCAGGTATGAATCAATGAAAAAGAAATCAAAGACGCAAGAAAAAGGAACATTAATAAGAAACATTGAGGTAAGCAATAAAAGACAAGTAAAACAAAGGACAATCAAGGAAAGGAAAAGGAAAACAGACATGATAAGAAAAGGAAAGGAAAGGCGACGAGTGGAAAAAGGAAACAACAAAGAAAGAAACAAAGGAAGGTTAAAACAACAACACATAAGGCCAGGTATATGAACGTCATTCTAGCAAAATGATGAGACTCATTCCGGTGCATGTTCAAAATGATGAGACCCATTCCACTGCAAAACGATAGAGGGTAAGGTCGCAAGAGAAAAACACTAATCTATAGTTTGGAGCTTACCTCACACCATAGAATTTGATATTTGATGGAGGATATGTGAGAGTTACAGACTATCATAGGTGCCACATTTTGAACCAAAATTGAGCCCTGAAAGCCTCAAAGTGCTTCATGCACATGAAAACACCAAGAGGTGCTGGTTGGGGTTTAAGTGTAAGGGCAATTTTTGGACGTGCGTTGATTTGCGTTGGACGTAGCAAAATATAGGGTCAGCATGGGTCAGCAACAAGACATGCAAATTAGGAACCACAATTGACTTACATACTCAAATATTCGATACTTTGTGGCAGAAACTAAGCTCACGCTACAAAAAGGCGCCCCCTGAGTTGTAAGTTGATGCATAGACCCATCCAACTGCAGATATGCGCTCAAAAAGATGCAATCGTATAGTTACAAAGCAACTTAATGTACGGTATATAGCAATCAAATAACTCATCAACTAGATGTAAATCACATTTGTTTTGGTTAATTTAATTGCTCAATTCTTTATAGGCTAGCTCTCCAGGAGCCTAGCGGTAACGCAGGTGGACAACGTTCTGTGTACGCAGTGGATTCTCGTCGGCAAGGGAGATCCAGATTTCAAAAATCTGGTGGGCAAAATCTTGATGATACACTGGTTGGTCCAAGCCGGTGCCCACTGGCTATATATCAAACAGAATGGGATTTATCCTCTGGTTATGACTAACATAGCCATGGCAAACCACCATTTTAATAGGTAAATCACCATGTTTATCATCTATAAATGGCCATGGCTTCCATGGCTATGTTAAATAACCACAGGGTAACCAACAGGTGGTATAGTGGAAATGTAATGGGAATATAATATAATGGTGGTATGATAGGAAACCCCTACGGTGTCATCAAGCTTGGCTAACAAGGGAAATCCCCGAAATAAATATTGAGGTTCGACACGGGAGATCATCGAACTAAAACGGGGATTTTTTAATCAAAGCATGTTTGATTGCTAGAGGGTAGACGTGATTATATGAGGTTGTTTCCAGGTTTGTGCAGTGAAAGATTTCGCCTTTTTCTGACGTCCAGGAGAGACATAAAGATAGAATGATATTGTTTTATATACTTTTCAGCCAACATGCACATACGTACTCAGATAGTCTTGCACCAAGCCAGTGACAATTCTCGGGACGTGTTGGCAAGATGTTCGTACATGCACTGCATTTATGCAAACCATATATTATATACAGGCACAGGTAATATACCCTCTGGTAAACTGTTACATAACTATGGAAAATCACCATTTTTCATGAGAAAATCAACTATTTCTATGGCCATGGCTTCAATAGCTACGTAACAAATTACCAGATGGTCAGATAGTCGAATTTCTCAATCCACAGTGAACCTTGGTCTGATCGCTTCCCGGGCACCAGGAGCTGCATCTTGCGAAAGTACGTGCGCCGCGGGGGTTGCGAAGCGCGGTGTTCAAGCGTAGTTCGCACCGTAGGTCACTGGTGCCCCCGTTTTTCCAATTGGGAAGAGAGTGGTTCACCAATGTGATTTCTATGATGGTTTGTGGCAGATACCTCTACATATTATATATAGTCTAGATAATATATATATATATATATAGTTACAAACTATAATTATCTAGATCGGCTATGAGCCAACTTAGCCATCTAGGGTGCACTACCTTGTAAGAAGTATGACTGGAATCAACCTTGAAATCCAACATACCCAGGGTTCAGGAGACTTAACCCTATTGTGGTAGGTTATACACACATATGCATGTACATATACAATCATTTACAGACATTGTGACATTGTATACTTGTAGTAGGTTATAGTTTATGACTCTAATGAACTTGTTAATTGCTTGAACTGCCATTTGTATCCATTTGTCTATGCTTTGAACCCCTCATGAATCATGCAATACGATACAGTTCCAGACCGATAGCCAGAGTTTGCAAAGTTGGTTTATAAGAAGATTGGGCTTCTGGTGGATATATCTATACTGGGATGGCCTTATGAACCGACCCACGCGGCGTGGCTTTTGCCACTGTGCAATTGTTTGGATCCACAAGGGTACAAGTATGAACCATTTAAGTGGGCTAAATCATCCCAGGTAACGTCCACAATTTGATAAATCACTATCATCGTGGATTGTTTGTTTCACTGGATTGGTTAATGGGAAAATTTACAGGAAACCCCCATATTTAATGGGAAAATCCATAGTTTCCTGTAGATTTTCCCTTAAACAAATCCATTGGTTGTTGTTGTGGATCCGAAATTCTTCCAACAGATTGTTCAAATAGCCATGAAAACCAGTGATTACTGGTGCTTAGCAATCAGCTACAGATCTAGTGGGTCGCCTTTGGTGGTTCACCTCCAGTGGGGGTACTCCGGGTACTCCCATTCGATCCCAATCTATCCCCATTTTGGTTGGTTCAAGTTGCCCCATTCAATCTGCTTCAATGGAAATCAAAATGGCATGGTTAGACCCCTAAAAGTCACCTTTGGCCTGCACCCCGCAGTGGGTGATAATCCATTCTATTTCCATCGAACTCCATGAAATCCTAGTATCTAATTAGTTTTCATTCAATCACCCCCTTTCCACCTTTGGCCTGCACCCCAAGTGACCAATGGCAGGTATTTTCATGGCTTCTCTTTGACTTGGCCTTCATCGGTCTGGACCTTTGGTCCATCATCTGCCTGGTGCGACATCGACCCATTCTGCGCATTGCGGTGCCTCGCTTGCCTGATGGGGTCGTCCCAGACTGGTGACTCACGGTGTGGAATGGCCTGCCTGATGGCTACCCTGATGGCTACCAAGACTGAGATTGTAAGGGTTCAACCAACATTTGGCAAGTGTTGATGGTGATGAATCACCCTTGATATTTGATGAGCCAAAATGGCCCGTTTGTATATTATATTTTCCAATGTTTTTTTAATGTTTTCCATAGCAAAGTGCTAAACTCTTTGTCTGCACAGTTTGTTTCCTATGAAAAAACAACTGTCCGGCCAGGCAGTGGGGAAGTTTCTCTTCATGGCTCGGGGACTCTTCAGCTTTCGCTTCCACAAGTTGCTGCAGCACGACCGGCTGATGGGGAAGAGCGCGCCAAGCGGAGCGAAGAAGGCGCAACCAATCCACCTGCGAAAAACCATCAACCCAAGATTAACTATTGTTATACTTGGTTCAGTGCTCAAAGGTGGAGATATGCTTCAGAATGCTTCAAACCATATTCTTGAACATTTTGAACTGGTTGCATTGCATTGCATAGGCAATGCGTACGCCGCAAATTGGGGATTTCGGTGCCTGAAAAAGGACTAACCTCAGAGAGCATGGATAGGTTAACAGATATTCATGGGATTGGGTTAGGGGAAAATTTGCAGGAAACCATTGATTTTCCTTTGAAATATAGGGGTTTCCTGTAAATTTTCCCTTAACCCAATCCAATGAGATATATGTTCACCATTTTTCAGCCATCGATTTGGCAAGGTTCTGTGTCAAACAAAGAACTTAGCCAAATGTGATGTTGGTACCGGGATAGCTGAGAGCCATTTCCAGCAGAACTGGTAGTAGCTGGGCGAAAAACACTATATTCTGATCCATTTATCATTGGATTGGTTTAAGGGAAAAGTTGCAGGAAACCATGGTTTTTACCATATAGGGGTTTCCTGTAAATTTTCCCATTAACCAATCCATTGAATTTATAGATCCGTGTTAACTTTTCCAGACCATGGCCCATGCGTCGGCTACAGAATCGCAATTTTTTTGCGCAGGCCTGTGGCGTGCTGGTGCTGATTCTTGTGGCTCGGAGCTATCGCCTGGATCACCATGGGTTTATCGGTTGAACCAGGAAACATATCGACCCTCTGGTAAACTATTACATAACTATGGGAAAATCACCATGTTTAATGGGAAAATCCATGAACATCCACAATTTCTATGGCCATTTTCTATGTGTTACGTTTAATTTACCAGAGGGTAGCCAATGAGCATGGTGGTATAGTGGGATATCAATGGAGGTATAGTTAAAACCATCTAACAGTATATAATGAAGTCACTGGAATGATGGTGAGTTGAAGGGCAACTATCCTCAAATGGTGGGCGAATTAGATAATCACATCAGTGTAAAAGAAAGCAGCGGCCTCATTGGAACTCTTTCTTGACTATCAGTCTGTTCTGGGAGCTGTCACTCCACGCTACATGCAGGCAAACCAAAACATATCGATTACACAAAGCCATATAAAGCCAAGACCTTGGCAACCCTAGCAGCCCCTCACTAACCTTTCCTTTATCCAGGCTTGATCCATTGGTTTTCTCATTTTTGTATGCATCCCTGACTTCAGTACACTAGTCCTGTTCTTTTTTGGCTACCAGTCGCCTCCCCAAACATTACAGTGGATAAGTATTTCATTATTTTGCTGCTCACACTATCAGACAAGCCATGTGTCCAGACAGAAATCTGTGTCGGTGAATTTCTTGGTCGTCCTTGAACCCATCTGCAGCATGAAGATCGCAGCATTTTTTCCTAGAATACTGGCCTAGAAGCTCGAGTTGCCATCAGCAAAAGAAGCTATGTGTTGTTTACGGTATGATTTTGGCATGCAGTTTTCTTTGTACTGTAAATTCGTTTCCTAAGCTCACGATATTTCCATCAGTAGAAGCATGGCATGAGACCAAGTAGAAGCCACGATATTTCCATTAGTATAATTGTTTGACATAGAATATTGCCAATTTTAACACTGTTGGGATCTATTATTTTTCTCTCCTTCATTGTTCATATTTCTCCCTTTCCAAAGCAAGGGTGGATTTGTCTAGGCTAGAGGCTCAGAGTACCGCTGCGTCAACATTTGCAACTCTTGCCCCACAACAATGAAGCATAGATTCTGCAGCCAAGGACTAGTGAGTGTCTAGTCCGTTTTGACCATACAAAGGAGAAAGCACACCAGTTTTGTCGAGACTGAGACTGACTTCATGAAATATTCACGTGCAGTACCTGCTGTATCACTGGCCTTTTATATCGAAAAATGTTTGCAGCACTTTTCTTATCGTACTCGTTTTTGGTACAATATCAACACAACTTGCAAGATTTTTAAAAAATAACAGACTGTCAGATTTGTGAAATACTTATTAGAGAAAAGATAGATCATCTACGGTTTCCCTCAAGTCGTCCCAGCTTATGTTTTCCGGCTGCATACTACACCTGGCCGAGATAAGGAATACCTTCCAAATACATCGAGTCCACTCTTTTCCTTGAAGAGGATACAGCGAGACAAATATCTATAGATGTGTAGGGGCGTAGAAGAGGAAAAAAAACTCAAATTAAAGTCGCAAAAGTCAATGCGTATCTTTTTTGCAGTCACTATATGTTGATTTATCCAGCCTTGCCAGGTAGTCATTGGTTTCGTGTCTTTTGAGTGGGAGCTGGGAGAAGTAGATGCCTAGAAAAACATGGCAACAACATGCGAAAAAACTTTAGATTAGCTTAGCCATGCAAAATCAAGTCAGACCACCTCTAAAAATGGATTCGTGGGAAGTGGGAAGGTAGCCTTGTTCTTGGTATGTGTTTGTGGCGCCAAATGACCAACTCCCATGAGAACAGATGTTGATGTGGAGATCACGGATGTATTGCATTGTTTGACGTGTCCCATTTGAAATGTGCTACTAGCAGGATGCTCCGCTTTGGTGGGAGTAGAAAGTTGTTTATGGGAGATTCATGGAGATTCTGGGTGGATATGTGTCCAACATCAAGAACTATCAATCAATGGATTGGTTAATGGGAAAATTTACAGGAAACCATGGATTTTCCCATTGAATATAGGGGTTTCCTGTAAATTGTCCCTTAAACCAATCCAGTGACAATTGGATGTCAGCAACTTTGTGAGCACTTTTGTTCCAAACATTGCTATCAATTGAAGGGACTTGAGAAGAATCTCCAGTCAGAGACTCTAAACAGAATTGGACACAAAGAAGATAGATGAACCACATATTTTAACAGCAGCTTGTATTTTGCAAGTATGTTTAATCTAAAGGATTGGAACATACAGAATTAAATGGTACTTAGTCTATAGGACCCCCCAAAAAAACATCCGAAAAGTATTTGTTTTCCCATTTGTTCCCCGTATTGGATGGTAGTTTGACTGGTGTTTTCCCATCTTTTCCAGGTCTCCAACGACTTTCCCCAGGGACGTTTCCCCAACTTTCAGGTCATCCTGGTGACCGCAGTGCATCTTTTGGCATGCCTTTGGTGCCTCGATCCTTCAGAAACACCAACTGGACATGTGCAGATGTTCTTCGGGCAGTCCATTTTTGGTTTTGGTAAGCCATGTTTTGTGGATGTTTCCCTAAACTTTGGATTTTCCAGCCGGTGAAAATCCCCAGGGCTATGGGAAATCCCCTTTGTAAATGGTGGATTTTCCAGCACGCCATGTTTGACTGCTGGAAGGTAGAAAGCACATGAGGTTGGGTCAAAAGTCCTTATCGCAAAATTTGGATCAGGAATGTAGATGAATTTCGGCAGGACGACATGAATTCGCGTTTCGTTCCATTGCAGTCTTATGAAATAAGAAGATTTGTTCGCCCCAAGGGGAGGCAGGGAGCATCTTACTGCAGAACGAAATTGTGCACGCATCGATTGTTTCAAATCCTTAGATGAACCTTGAGACCTCGGGTGAAACCTTTTTGGCCTATGCCAATCTTCAATGCACATTCCCACAAAAATGGCAAACTATGAGCTACCATTTTTACTCCCCAGTCCCATTAAAAAAAACACCAGTGGAGAAACTCATGAGAAACATTCCGATGTTCTGACAACCCGACCTTTTTCAAGTTTTCAGTCCACTTTGCCGTTGTGAAAAACCACTGTGGCTGATGGTTCACCACTATTTTTTAGCAGACCATGGTATCATTTCATACCGCTCCCACAAGGTGGTGCCCCTCACTTCTGGCACTCCGGTTTCACTTCTTTCATCTACCATAATCTACCTTAACCCGACAGTTAACTTCCTGAACTAAACCAAGCTGTTATCAATCAGCGAGCACATATAAACTGATTCTTCCTGCTTCAATCTCCATTTTTGGTTTAGAATCCCATTCTAAATCCAGCTTTAGGTTTTTCTGTGGCAACGTGGAGGATGGTTGGGTGGAGACAGCCCCTTGGCCAAATGATGAAATGGTATGAAAGGGTCGGGTTCATTTCCCACACTCTGCTGATGTGTTTAGATTTCCTCCATGCGGAAATCCACTGGGGAAATGATGAAGGGAACAGGGTTTGCATTACTGTTCCTTAATCCAAGAGAATTTGACATGGAGGATCTGATGTTTTGTTTCGGAAGATGAGATATTGCCAGGTTCCAATATTGTTTCTTTTTACAGTTCCTATTCCCGGCATATTTGCCGCGCCTGGTGAAAGGTTAATTTTTAGTACGTCACCTTGGGAAACTCCAATTGCACTTCAGACGCCGGGGCTCACAGAAGTTCATCCAAAGAATCGCCACCTGAAAGCCATCTCGAAGTAACTTGTATGGTTGGTGGGTGTATATGTGGATTTTGTGTGTATTTTATTTTGTGCATTTATATATATGATTTATATCTAATATTATATTATATTTGTAGGCTTACTTATAGAGCTAAATTTTCAGCCATCTAAGAGACAGAGAGAGAGGGAGAGAGAGAGAGAGTCTTATATGCTGCAAATCAGAACTTGCCGAAGTAAACCAACGAAAAGCCAAGCAATTAGGGGGCACCAACCTATTTAGTTTGATAGAAAAAAATGAAGCCCATGGCACCACCAGGAACAGCTTCTCTCGGAGAGCTGGCACGTGCAATATGCTCGCAGCCTGCAATGGGCCCTGTCGCGCTTGCCCGCTGCGTTACTTGGAGCAAAATTTCTTGGGTTTAGCATGATGTTCTCCAGTAACATTGCCCATTGTTTTTTCAATCATTGGGATATAATTGGCATTCTATGTATATTATATATATATATGTGTGTGTGTTTTTGGGTTATTTAACATAGCCATGGAAAAACACATCTTGAATAGATAAATCACTATAAATCATCTGTAGATAGCCCATTTTCCATGGCTATGTTGAATAACAACAGTGTATATATATATATATACATATGGTAATGAAACGGGATATTAGCTCTGATTTGCTAAGTCGACGTTTGTTTTTGCACTTTCCCAGTGTGCAATCTATTACTTGAGGAATCTTCTTTGGGGATAGGAAGCTTGTTTGGAGTTCCTTACGCACATCCAGTTTTCTGGGGGTAGGTCCAGGAACGATTTCGCAGGTTGAGATGTTGATGCTGTTGATATGTAGCCAACAAAAATGGCATATACCCTCCGGTAATCAAACGTGGCAGTGGAAAATCCACCATTTTTATATAGATAATTTTCCCATTCAAACCTCTGTTTATAGAGGATTTTCCATTGCCACGTTTGATTACCGGAGGGTAAATATAATGGCAAATGGGGATATCATAGGGATAGAACAGGAATAGAACGCCCGATATGCCACGTGGCATATTTGGCTGATCTACCCTCCCGCAATCATTTTGTTCAATGATTTCCCTGTGAATTGCCAATGTTTGATGAATGGCGGGTGCCATCATTTTCCCCATCAACACCATAAACTAAGATCAACTGGACCATTTTCAGACACATCCAGCTGTCTGCATGTTTCACTTGATTTGCGCGCCAGAAACCATGCAACGTGGCCAAGAAATACCATTATATAGGGATCTAAAGAGGAGATCATAAAATATCTTTGGATTTTCAATGGGTTGGATTCAAGGGAGAAAATTGGGTTTAAACTTAATGTGGTTGGTTTTTACCATCAACTTGATCAGGGTTTCCTGTTGTCTTAAGACTTTCCCTTTTAATTCATGCAGTTTGTGAAACAACGTCCGATTGGGTGTTGAACATGGAGCCCGTAAACTGGAAAGATGTTCCGATGTTCCGAACTGGGCGGAAAACCGGTGGCAAGTACCAGTACCTCGAATTTGGATACCTGAAATGAGGCATTTCTATGCGTTTGTGACTCAGAATTTTCACAGCCCAAAGTCTCATGGAAAAAAAAACCGCTTTCGAAGAACCATAGTTGGGTAGTTTCATAATGACTTTGGGTTAATCATAATCAGCTAAACAAAAGGTGCAGGATATCTTAAGGTTGGCCATGTGGAAGATGATCAAACAGCTTGACAAATGCTGGACACAGAGAAGTGTCCAATACCAGGTTAGGCTGCAGGAGTTCAATGGCATGGCAACTGTTGTGGCTTAAACATTGGTACGCCATTCAAGGGAGCCAGTTGCTACATGGGCGCTTCGCCAAAAAGTAGTTGTATTGCCAAATAGACATTGTTCGTTTCCTGCTGTTACGCTGTTGCTTGCAATCCCCTAAAATAACAAATCATATTCTGGATGAATTTCATGTGGTTGGTTGTATCCCCACTATCTGCCAGTCTTATTTCATATGTTTTAGTCATGATCTACCAGCCATATATTGGTTATAAGGCGTATGTATTGGAATAAAACTGGCCGGAGAAAATTCAACGTGTTTCTTTGGACCAAACAGTTTCTACCAGTTTCCGGTTGTATCGCTAAGAATCACCATCACCATTGATTCAATCAGTCCCATTCCCCATGATTTACCCATCATCTATAAGTTACAACCATGGTTTCTGCTCAAAGTAATCTCCAATTGTTTGCAATGTTCAAACCGTTGTTGGTGATCACTTTGGGGATGATACTCACCGATATTCATTGGGGATTCTTGCAATTCGTTAGGACCAATCAAAACAACACAAACCCTATCAACCAACTCTATATTGCTCAAAAACAGTATGAAGTGGGCAACTCCATGCCATAAACCTCCCCGTTTGGGGATGATGTAAAAAAACCCACCTATCAAAACTGGATGATTTTGGGGATGGTTTATGGCGTTGGGCACATTATTGAAACCAAATTGGGGTTGAGAACCATATTGGCTGATAAGGCTTATGTTGGTTCCGATGGTTCGTTTTCTTGATCCCCAAGATATATTTTGTTGACAATCATCACCAACCAGATATTATGGTATAGATGTAGTGTTTATATCATATAATACATATATATATATATATCAATACTTCATATCAAACCATTAGGATAATCCCCTTCTCTGCCAAGCAGTCTGCAGGTCCATGGCTTCCAACATGGCGTTGAACACGGCCCCGGAGCGTGTGGTGGCCTTGGGCGCAACCTTCAGTGCACTCGCCTGCGGCTCTGCTCCTTGGACATGGGACCAGGGACCCGCACTCAGCAGGGCCTATTGTGTGGAGCTCCTCAATATATCTTAGTTGGGTTGATTTATATTTAGTAGTTCTAATATTTGGGAGCTCCCAATCTTATAGTTAGTTGATATATATATATATCCCATGTTTTTTTGATTTGGATTGATTTATATTTAGTAGTTAGCAAATGGTGGGTTGGTGATGATTCTGGAAAATCACCTTTTTTTTTTACGAATGCAAATAAATGATCACTCACAGAGATTGAGTTTTAACATGATGTGTTTTCAGTGTCACTTTTATGTTGCAACATCATTCTAGTTATTGTACAATTAAACCCACCACTTAGTTAGGTACCCGCCTGCTCAATGAGCGAGGAGTCCCTGTATTAATCCGGGGCTGGCATGGTTTGATAGATATGGACTGTTGCAAGAAGGGACACCCAACCGATAGGTCAGTTGATTCATAACGTAAATAAGCTAGTGATTGAATTTGTAGCGGATATATTTACATATATCTAAAGTTGGATTGGTGAAACTGGATCAGTGTCAACATGTGGTTTGTCATCATGTTACCTGAAAAAACAACGACTTCAAACCGAGTTTCTCCATCAATGTTCCGTAGAAAATACCATCTGCAAGACTAACAATAGCTTTGGAAAATCACGATTTGAATAGGTAAATCAACTGTAAATGGGTCATGAAAATCAACTGTAAATCAACTGTAAATAGGTAAATCAACTGTAAATCAACTGTAAATCAACTGTAAATAGGTAAATCAACTGTAAATCAACTGTAA
>BGPT01000202.1:386054-414184 GCA_003297045.1 Symbiodinium sp. clade C Y103
TAAATCAACTGTAAATAGGTAAATCAACTGTAAATCAACTGTAAATCAACTGTAAATAGGTAAATCAACTGTAAATCAACTGTAAATCAACTGTATATGAAAATAGCCAGTTGGATCTCCAGGGAATGCATTCCATGGAGCCCATCACTGCCATCCCTGGCCTACGGCGGATCGCCCATCAAGGTCTCCGTGAGTATCATCACCAACCTCTTAGCCGGCCTTGAACGAACCCCGGATCAAAAAAATGATGGACATGGATGAATTCATGGGATTTAATGCTGATGTAATTCTTATTTCATGTTCTTCCATTGATTGAATGGTGATTTCATTGGAATATGATTGTCTTTTTTATGCGATTCAACCAACAGAAATGGTGAGGTAAATGGATACAGAGGAGAATCTGATTGGGAATATCTTGGGAAAGCTTAACTCTATAATTAACTATTTGTGGCGGTGAATGTAGGGAGCGGTGCTGAGCTATGGTAATATTCATCCTAGTTTGAAAGGGGGAGGCAAGGAGCTACGACTTGCGTTGGACCCACTGGACACCTACCGTAGAAGGTGGTGCCCCTAGTTATGAGTTGGTTTATACCCCCCATGAACTAGTTCGATATATATATATATATATCACAACCATATTTAACCTAGCTATATAATTCTATATAAATGTTCCCCAACTTAGGTATCGTTTTGGGGGGCACCTTTACTATACATTATATATGATTATATAATACGTATAAATATAAATGTAGATCTGTAATTTCACAATCATATCTGGAATTTCACAATCATATATATATATATATATCTGTGTGTGTTCCTTAGTACGAATAGTCAACTATGAATTCTATATATGGTTTTCTCAGGGTTGGCTCGTCATTGGGTCATCTGTGGTGACCTTTTTTCGACGGTAGGATTCCCCATGGTGGTTGAAGCGGCAGAATTCTCCGGGTTCTCTGGTGGGAACTTTCAAACCTGGCTATCTGGGTAAACAGCAAATTGAGAGGTTGAGGATATTGATTTGTAGCCACGTTTGATGGGGATTGGTGCGCGTTTGCCATATTTTGCCCAGGTCTGATGACACCTAAATATTTTTGATGGCTAGAATCAGTACCTGTAAGCCATTTTTCCATCAAGTTCCCAGTTGTTTTAAGTTTTTATGCTGGAAGCCATTTTTTGATGGTACCCATTATTGTTGGTCAAGTGAGACTTGGCTTCCACCCTTCCCATTTCCCCACAGAGGAAGTCGACAATACAAGAAGAAAGTGCTGAAGGCAGCCAGCAGCCACTCAAACGCAGGGAAGAAACACTTGTATTTTACAGGGTGGTGACTTAACCATCATTAGGATTTGACCATAGTGATACAATCGGGTATAATTTAGTGCGAATACCCTGGTGTCATCAAACATTGCTGACTAGGAAATCCACGAACTAGATTGGCATTCACATGGGGAAAGTCATCGAACTGAATGGGGATTTTTCCACCAAGCCACTTTGAACAAACCAGAGGGTCACAGCTTGATCGCCAGATGATTGTTGGAAAGTCCAAGAAGTTCACTGAAAAGTGATAAAAACGGGATGTTTTTTTTCCTCTCCGGGACAAGTATATTTGTCCCAAAACTCATTCGAGCCCCGTTTTTTTTGTGTTTTCCCTCCCTTTTCAAAGGGATGATGATCCATTCGGAATGCTCCGGTTGTTGTGAACCGTTTTCTGTTGGGCTGTTGCATCCCGTTGGGAAGGCCATGGGAAGGCCAGTATGAGCAGCAGTAGAGACTGATAAAGTACCAACACCATTTCAACCAACTAGTATAGAGACTTTAAATGATTTGAACTTGCATCAATTTTTCACAAGTTAGTTTTTGCATATTCACACACCAAACACCAAGCAATAGGGGAGTTCAACCAAGAAACCTATGTGTTTTTTTCGTTTAAGGTGCACAAGACAAGCTACAAGATTTTGGGGTCAACAAAAATTGGACCTGAACTCATTGGAAATGCTGCGCCGCGCCCAGGCTACATTCATGGCCACAACTTGTCAAAGAAACATCTCAACCAGGTGAAGCACATCGTGGAACAAGTTGCTTGGACTTAAGGCCGTGTGGAAACCAACCCTGATTGGGTCAACAATGGTGAATGCTTGATCCAAAAACCAGAAAACATGTTGATTTAACCATGGAGAGTGATGATTTAAGCATCAAATCTGGGCACACTATCGTGACGCGACCGAAAACTGGAATCATGGAATCCGGATCGGAGAAATCATCCCCAAATGTCTGAACTTGTCAGGTGAGTAATACATTATAATCTACCCGGATGCGTGGTCAATAGTTATCAATAGTTACTAGAATGATTTAACGATCGAAAATTGTGATTTAGTGAGATTTAATTGACCGGCAACAACAGCTGGTGATTTTTTGATAAAATGTGGGTCCACTTTGAGCCATCCCTACTGAGGGATTGAATCTTTCCCAACAGAGAAGAATACAGATGATGCTGGCCATGTTGAAAAACGTGTTGTTTTTATGTTGCTAGCTGTTGACCAGCATCACTATGTTTCCATAGGACATCCTGAAATTTTACATGATTGTTCAAGCTCTTTGTTCTTGTTTTGCTTCAGCTTTCAGGAAAAGTTGCGCCAAGAAAAGACGCGTCTTGGCAGCATCCAAGGCATTTGGCGCCTGGTAAAACATCTTTGATTTATTGTTCAGTTGATAGATGAACATTGGGATGGTGTAGGGTTAATATATGAAATTTACAGATTTTCATCCATCATATACAAATACCTATTTCAGTTGATATTTATTGTTCATGTCAGTTTGTATATGATGGATGAAACCCCTGGTGTCAAGTTGCAATCCAAAAAATAAACAACCAAACCGCCTCTACTCCGATGCTCATGTATGAAACTTGTATAATTTTGGATGGTGATTGATTTACACATTGCAACAAGAAGCTTACAAGGTGGTGCCCCCCGCTCCTTCGGTTTAATTGATGTATAATGATTTATAAATCCCTTTGACTATGTACTCAGATATATCTACCATAAACATTCATAAACCCTAGCCAACTTACTTATAACTTAATTTGGGTTTCTAGTTATGCGGTTGTACCTGCCAGCCAGCGTCCATCTACAGTGCATCAGCTCCAGTCAAACTATAATTACACATATAGTATTTGTTTCTATGTGTGTAAATAGAATATGCGTGAAATATTGCTTTATTAATATTTGTTTGCATATGTTATATTAAATTATATTATATTATATTAGATTATATTACATTATATTATATTATAGTATATCATATTATATTATATTGTATTGTATTTTATTAAGTTATAGTTTATTATAGTATATTATATTATATACGCGCCAGTATTATGCATATACATAGCATATCGTCTCATAACAACTGCAGTTAGCCAGGAACCAGCTCAAGTTCCTCCAAGACCTTCCGGAGAATTTCCGTCAGGCACGCCATTGCGGAGGTTCGAAAAACTGGAAAGAATAAACTGAGGTTTGAAAAAAAATATAAGATTTTAAGAAAACACATTTGAGCAGTGTTCAAAACCTTGGTTGGTGGATGATTAGTTCGGGGATTATACTACCCAATATACTGGTGATTACAATAATCCAATAGGGGAATCTATATTAAACAACTGGTATAATGGAATGAGAAAGGGATTTTGAACACTGCTCATTTCTCAAAATGATGGAAACCATAAGGTATACCTTCCAAACTCTCCTAAGATTTCATAGAAGCCATAAATTAACACCGAAAAAAACAAGAAAATCATCTTCCTATTCCAAGTTTTGGGGCTCCAGTAGCTAAGCTCAGTGGTCGCCTTTTTTGGCTGATCGATCCCCAATATCCCAATTTTGGAGGTTTTCATATATGAACATAGGGCAAGGACTCCGGTTGGGCCCTGGCCGAAAAAGGTTAAAGATCCTCATTGCTGCTGGCTAAATCCTATTGTTTGATATTTTTTGAGACTTCAATCCAATTAATGCAATTTTCTTGGCTGGTGAATCCCCATCAAGAATCATCAAAACATCGGGGCGCAGGTGTTGTTCTGTGAAGCTCGCGGGCAAACCCTCAGTATTCTAAGCTTCTACAAGACCATTCAGGAGGCACTGGGTGGGAGTTTTAGCTATTCAATGGCGATTAGGATTTGCGACAGTTTTTCGGGCCTCGTACCAGTTATGAATGCTTTTATAGGTATAAATGGGGTTCCAATTTCAGAAATGAGGTTATAACTGACGTAGAACTGGTAAAAGGGCCAAAACATGCCAAAACTGTCGATGAGAATGGCATGATTATTGAATGGCTATCGAATCAAAAGTTCTTCATGTATGATTCAGCTTATCATAGTTAACTATCAGGTAGTGGGTGGAGGGAGCGGTTGGGAACTGTGGTTGCACCGATATTCGCATACTGCGGTTCTTGGTTGGATGCCAACCACTGGAAATGCGCATGTTGATTAAGTAAGATGCTTAGGAAGGGGCATATTCATGTGCTGATTTTGGCTTGCCATCATGCTTACCCCAAACAGGATTTTACATGCATGTGGTAAGCCATGTTGAATCCCTATACGGTCATTCTGGTTTTATCCAGAGTATCTCTTCTCTATGGCTAAAATGTCCAGTTCTAAGGGTGAAATCGGCAAGAGCCAAAACTGCCGACATTTCCGGAGCCGCGCCAATGTCAGGACGCTTCGGCCGAGGTGAACCTGTGCTCCACGGCAGTGTCCGAGCTCTTTCTCCTACCCGAGGAGCGGTGGTGCGGCAGAGGGGAAATTTGGTGAAGATAACTCTAACATAACTCTAACACATATCGAACTATAGTTGGGGTTACAATTTGGTTACAAACTTATAAATGGGCTTGCTTGTTTCATTGGTTTAAACATTGTTGGGAGTTTGTTGAGGATTGTTATAGGCCATATAAAAAATAAACGAAGGAAAATTGACGAACAAACCAGTATGATGGGATGGGGTAGGGCGATTCTTCTTGGCTCAAAAATCCAGAAGAAATGGGGGGGGAAAAACACCAAACTGGAGATACCCTCTGGTAAACTAACATAACTATGGAAAATCACATTTTTTTTATGGGAATATCAGCTATAAATGGCAATTTTCAATAGCTATGTTAGTTTACCAAAGGGTATACCCAATGATGACCTGGTTGCTAATTTCATTGTTCAGCCTTGACATTTTGCAGTCAGCCTTACCCTCCGGCTCCGGTACGCAAACAAACATGGCAATGGAAACTCCATATACACTTGGTTTTCCTAGTTAAACCTACATTTATAGTGGATTTTCCCTTGCCATGTTTGACTACCGCAGGGATCCGTGGGATATTTTGGTGGACAAAGGCAAACAGAACAGATACAGGACGATGTTGCGAAATGTCTACTCTGGATGGTGCTAAACACTGGTTTATTAAAAATCGCTTGGTTGACCTGCATTTAGTGATGTCATCTCCTACTGCTGCAAAAAAATGTTAAAATATCTAAAATGGTACGCTCCCAATTAAGCAGCCCAGGTGGTTACTCACCAGGCATTTAGATTATTGCCAAGCAAAAAGGAAGAAACCGTGTTCGATAAACCTATAGATCAGGTTGGTAAGTCTGGGTGAAATCTGGTTACACCAACCATTTCATGGGAATGTAATGAGGATAAAGATGCCATGGTAAATTGTTCACTGAGAACTACGATTGCGAGATACTTATGATTTATACTTGTTGTAGATATATGACTCAAGCTATAGTTATTGGGACGGATGTTTATATGATATGAACATGCGATGATGGCTATAATCTGGACAGACCTTGGTGGGGTGGGTAGTCTGAACTATCCGAATTAGCATCCATTTCCTAACTAGTTGACCAACTCCATGGCCCATCTAAGTCTTTTTGCCATTTGGATAGAGAATCTATGAATCAAACCAGCTAAAAGCAGTGTATTTTGATGCAGTGTATGTAAGATTGGCCATGTATAAATGGTCAGTCAGGAGGGTCATCCATTGCACGAGAACAGTTGTTTTTTCATGAAAGAGTCGACTGGTTGATCAATAGAAGAGTACGAGGTCGTGCCAGTCGTGCCCCCCAGTTTGAAGCTGGTTCATAAACCCAAATGCCATTTATTTGTGTATAGATATATTTTTGTATTTTCCAAAAACATGACAGTGAGCCGTACTTATACAATCTTACACACCAAGTTAGTCAAGTATGGGAACACCACAGATAAATTATGAGAGCGAGAGATGGTATCTGAGCTGTGGAATGTGGTTTGAGGACCCAGCATGACCCAGTGGCAAATCTATATTGGGATTCAACCTGAAAAAATGCGATGTTGAATGAGTTGAATGACACGCAAATAGTTTACAGCTTTGAGTTTGATTACATGAATATATATATATATATACATACATACACAATTGATATACGCATAGAGACTTACAATTTGCAACGGAGGCATGACCCCATGGATAAGACATTCAAAATATCAGGAGTGTTTCTCTCAACCATCTCACATTCAACGACCGCGCCTGCCTGTTTGGATCACTCGGCAGGAACAAATGTTCTTTGACATGTTGGAATATCATACTTCAGAATGCAGATAGGAAGATTGATTTTTTTTGTTTTATCAAAACTAGAACAAATGACATAGTTTTATATACAGATTATATGCAGATTATACGAACTCCATCTATAGATTATATACAGATTTTTCTAACTCCATCTATTTCCTAATTCACAAAAAAAAAAACGTGCGGTCGCCGCAGGTCGTGCCCCAGGTCGTTTTTGTTTGTCGGTTCTGTTTTGTCGGTCACCTCCCAGGGGCAAATCGCATGGTGTGTCGCCATTTTGTGTCATGAGCAGTTTTTGGTGTTTCCCTTCCAAAACACAGTTAATTTATGTGTATATATATATATATTAAATAACATATATATATATATATAATTCTACCCCAGATTTGGTTGGGGTCACCCATTTTCAGGTTGACAAATTCACGACCGATCCCGAAATCGCCTTAAGTTTTGCCGATCGCAACTTCCCAAGATTGCCATTGCTTCCAGGACGAAGTGTTCCGCGCCAACGTCCAATCCAAAGGCACCTAAGAGGGTGGCAGTTTATGGCCCAATTTTCATGGTCGAGCTATGTCAAGTAACTTAACATTCACATAATATTTGAATTGCATGGGAGTTACTCTACAGTATGTTCATTCAAATATGTGTGTGTGTTTCCCCACGTTCAGTAAATGTGTTTGCAGTTAATGCTTAATTGATAGTACTTTCTCTCCACATTTAGTATCCGTCATTCTCAGCCAAATAAGCCTGGTTTGGTCACAGAGAGCGTGCTTTGTGGAAATGGGAAGAAGATATATTTCCATTTCCAGGAAAGACACGTTGGGATTCAGTACAGCTGTGTGGGAAATATGGATGTTGGAATGTACCTGTTTCCCTTTTTGTTTCCTTCCGAGGTAACGTTTATCTTTAAATAAGTATATAATTTATATAAGTAATTAGTGATCCGAAGCGAACGCGCGAGGTATCTTGGAAATCGGATCGTTCATGTTTTTTTCGTCTGGACTGATCTTTGGCGAGGTGTCTTTCTGGTCAGCGGATGTACCTACAGCACTTTGTCGTTGGATGGGCTCCCGCAAGGCGGCGATGGCCCGGGCAAACCTTGGTTCATTGGATTAGGAGTTTCGTTTTAGGAAGGGTATCCAATAGTGTAAATAAAGAGAGGGACCCATCGCCTTATCCCAAGACAGGGGTTGCAACTACCATAGGGCTAGGGTTGGCTTGGGGGGCTAGGGTTGGCTGGGCTTAGGTTAGATCAGCCACTTTTCTGTGTTTCTTGTGGGAGCCATGTTTTTTGTAAAGAAATGTTGCGTGCCATTCGGTCGTTCGACCAGGCAATGGGAAAGTGCCGGGAAATTTTGAAATGATGAATGGATTTGGGTGAATCATGCCGACGTCACTCGCCGATGCGATTATAGACCACATTCAGTGGGGGGAATTATCCTAAAATGACATGTTTACGAATCATAGTCACCAGGGTTGAACATAGGTATATAATTTTACTTCTTTAGATTTACCAAGTTTCTCCCCTTGTATCTGGGGTGTTTGTACCATGTTTGTTTTTTCAAGCTTATCACATTGGGCAACCCAGCTAGTGATACCTTTCGCTCAGGTAGCTGGTAGCTGTAGCTCAGCGGTTGAATCTCAAGTTTTGACGATGAAATTCACATGTTTGATGTTTGATGGTTACACATATGGATATTGATGGTGAAGTGAAATCCCTACGTTTGATAGTTAACTCGGTTGACTCCACATGTTTGACGCTTAAAGGATCCCAATCATTTAATGTCAACCCTGGATTAAGAAACCCCGAGGCTGTTTAATTGGGGTTACCATTTAAGTATTAGATTATGACTCATGACTATATTGGAGGATTAACCCCCTAATTTATAAACCATGGTTGATTAATCCGGGTTGACATTATATAAACGATATCAAAACGATATCATAACGGTTGGCCGCATTCATTTGTTTGGCTTGCAGGCAGTCCTACAGGACGCAGTTCACAAAGTTTGGTGCCGCAACGCGCGTGGCCCGGAAGATCCACAAATCGCGAATATGGCGCCGCATGTGTTTTTTGTTAAACATGATGTTGGATAAGTGTTTGGTTTACAAGAACACTATCCACAATGATAGCCCACAATATACAATCAATATGTAGAGATAGTCCAACAATCGTTTCATCGTTGAAAGTGTTTGTTCACATGTCAGGTTTGTTGCTTCCATGCCCACTTCAGTTGGCTCTACTTCTTGTTGGACTATCTATGAATATTGTGGCCTCATCAGAATGACCTCACTGTGACGTCATTAAAATAGTGGTAAGTAAGTATGGCCTTGCCTTACTTCAACATATTTCAACTATTTTCAGGTTGGTGAATTTTCGTAATTCAGCCAGGTAAATTGTATCCGCATTGTTTGGGCTATTCTCTGCGCACACTCTTGCTCTGGCCTTCAGATTTGGTACACGTCAAACAATCTCCAAGCGCAACCCGTAAGCCAGATTGATATCTTCCGGACTGTACCGAAATGTAAATGTGCTGTTTGGGTGTTTTGCCCCTCAAATAGGATATCAGTTCATAAAATTCCCATGTTGACAACAGCTAATCACTTTGGTCGATTGATTCCTTCAGTTTCTCGTGACTGATTCTTGTGTAAAAACAAAATCGCTCCAATCATTGCCGTTGGCATTCCCCACCAAGTTAAGAAGTTAAGACATGGGATACTCCCCATCGATTTGGGTCATCCCCCATCCCCATAGCTGAAAGGTATCTACTGGCGATAAACCCAGGGTACTATGAACCAGGCTACATCACAATCATTGGATTGGTTGAAGGGAAAATCTACAGGAAACCATGGTTTTTCCTATGAAATATGGAGCTTTCCTGTAAATTTTCCCTTTAACCAAGCCAATGACACAAACTATTTCAGGCTTTGATGGTAGAACCCAATAGAATCCTGTTAGATCACTTGCGGGGTGAAATCTTCACCGCTGTTTGAATCCTGATGAAGAACAGATGGTTGGAGCGATCGTTAACTCGACATGTTTGACGGCTGGAGGGTAGAAACAAATTCGTCATGGTTCAATCCCCAGCTTTTTCAGTTCCAGGATCTTTAAGCCTACGGTTGACCCTTTCAGGTCCTTTTGGACAAAACCTTTCTCATGGCTGGCCAAGTATGCCACGGTGGTTCCCATTGATGCAGCACGCGCTGGCTCTGGTGTATTCCGGGTCGCTTTTCGTCGTTCTGGGATCAGGGCCTCTTTTCTTTTTTCCGTGTGGATGGCCATGGTATGTATTAGTCATTAAACACACCTGAAAATTGGTTTTCTCAAACAACAGACAACATCAGACAACATGTTTTAACCCTGTGCCCTGTGAAAGATTCTAACCATAACTGGGATACAGTACAATGCGATGCAATGATATGATGGATGAATGCTGGTCGATTGGGCATTGTACTGTGCTGCCCAATGCATTGGGAATTGCCCAATCCACCAGCGGGAATTGCATTAATCAATCAAGCTATTTTTTCAGGGTTTTGACATTGCCCCGTATCATTTGGTATGTTAACTACATTGGTATAGTGGATCCGGATTGATTGTCGCATTTTTTCCTTCGTCAGCTTACGTATAGTACCAGGTCCTGGTAGTGCACGGCCTGCGCCGGCGCGAAAATCTCGACCCAAAATAAAAGTAATTAAAAGTAACTATAGGAAGAAGATGGCCTATAGGAACGTTTTTGAGATGCAGAAGCAACAAAGTGCTGAAGATGTGAGGCGCATCAACTGACTGAATAGCCAATGAACCGATGAATCAATGAATCCATGAATCAAAGAATCACTGAAAAGATGGGAAGGAACGAAACGATGAATCAATGAATCAATGAGAGGAGAACCTATCAATCAACCAAGCAATCAATCAAGCAATGAATGTCTCTGCTTGAATAGGCCATGTACTCAGCGGCGGGCTTGAAGGGGGTCATGAGAAGTGAACCGATCGGAGGCAGCTAAGCGATCTTGTGAGATTGGGACATGCAGAGGATTGTTGGCCAACGGTGTGCAAGACCCAGGGAAATGGAGTGTGCGCTACGATTTTGCACAGACGCAGACGGACGCTCAGTGTTCTCACAGGGCTGTTCAAACAGAAGAGATAATGCCACCCATGTTTGAGTTTGAAGGCTTCTGTGGCCGACAGCAGAAACACTTGGAAAAGAATCTTATGGACAAACTGGGGGGTCAGATGGGCAAGTCAACCTTCGGCTTGGATGCCGCGCATTCGCGCGAAACTACACACGCAATCTCAATGCTTGCTCAATAGCGCAGCCATTGACGCCAATGAGATGGGCCCCTCGTGCACTGGCCAACGAGGGTCAGAGCTGAGGGCAGGGCTTGGCCAGTTCCATGTTTCAATCTGTCAGCCAGGGCCACCGTATGCCAGTGCATTATTTCCTCCATTCGATGTTCACTGTTCTATGAACATGCTTGCGTACCATTTGGTGCGCGCATTCTCTTGCACCATGCAGCCTGACACATGGCAATGGGGAGAAAGAGATAATCCAGCTACAAACACTTAACTAATCTCCTCTTTTCAGTGTAAAGCCCTAAATTTAAACAAATCAGACCGCCAAACCCGGCCAAACCAAACCACCCAAGCCCTTGCTGTTTCAGCCAGTTATCTTTTCAAATTGTTGATTAAGCGCACATAACTGACCAGTTTTGATCTGAAACACACAACAACATGCAACATACTATACGATGACAATGATAGATATGCATCTCATTACATACAGCACATCAGTACAGTGAGCTCATATGAGCTCATGCTAAAATCCTGAAAGAACACGAATCTCAGGTCAGGGTGTCCATCGAAGAGCCCATGTCCGAACAAGCTCTGTGGGTCAAGGCTTGGCAACACCAAGGCCGCGCCATGCCGCCGTGTTCTGGTGTCTCCAGTCTCCAGGTGCCTCCTTTTTTCATTGGATTGGTTTAAGGGAAAATTTAGAGGAAACCCCCATATTTAATGGGAAAATCAATGGTTTCCTGCAGATTTTCCCTTCAACCAATCCAATGATTTTCCCCTTTTTTTCATGACAAAGCTGTGATTGCAAAACTCTTCACAGTATTATTTGGTACTAAAACAGCAAATATCAAACACATTCCCAACCACATCGATATAATTTACTTGTAAATTCGTGGTCAATGCTTCATATATGTGTATATATAATATATTGTGATATGCACGCGCAGCAATTTTCTATCAAAGAAAACCTGGTATCAACCAAAGGGGAGGTTAACCTACTGAAATATTAGGTTTATGTTGCATCTTAAAATTTAGCCAGAAAACACGGTGTTTCTGGGATTTTATTCAGACAAACACAGATATAAGACTAGAGAACAAATCGGGATGTTTGATGCGTGACAAAGTAACGAGTGGCAGGGCAGGCTATCAGGTGCATTAATTTCTATTTTCCCCACTTGCCAGGCCAGGGTGTCTTGATTTTACATCTTAAAAAGACATCCCGGACGCTACAGACACCCACACGCAGACACTAAACATTACACACTTTTCACACGCTACATACACACACTTGAAAGACCGTATGTCGTCCATGGTTGGTCGTCGTTGAAACCCGGTAACAAAAATGACTTGCTTGTTTTGAGATGAGTACCAGTTCTGTTGGCTGGTTGAACAACCAGCTTTTGTTGGTGGCATACACCTTATTTCCATGGTTATGAAGCACTGGGCAGTGCCATTCTGCCACCACGGCTCCTGGCAGGCACGCTTCGGTCACACACCACAGGTCGGCAGCATCGGTGATGTGGTCCGGATGTGTAGTGATATTATTGGTCAAATTACCCCAGTTGAAGGATGTGGTTTGCGCAAAGTAGCAAGTAATCAAATTGCTAGTTGGGTATGGATCAAAATCTGTTATACAGTGTTATACCTTACTCGGAAGGGATGAACCTTCACTCATTTAGGGTTCAGCAGGGGATTTCATGGGTTCATGAGTGTCGACCCAGTGGTTTTGCGTTTTGGAGAAGTGTATTTTCACCGATGCCCAGGTGGCGGTGTGGTGCTGCAGACAAAACAGTTTTATCAGATTTTGGCGGAGCATCCAAATACAATGTTTAAGGCCAGACCGGAGACCAGATGGGATGGAAAAGTGGGATGCCAACCATCAAGAATTGTGAGGCCAGACGTGTCACAATCAACCAAAATTGGGATACATACATATATGAAAAATATAAATGAATGAATGAATGCATGAATGAATGAAAGTCAATTGAATTATATAGATTGATAAATAAAAAACTCAATGCATAAATAAGTAATAATTATACTTGCTAAACATGAAAACTAAAAAATCCTAGGGCAAAACTGAATAACTATTTGCCCTTCGCCCCAGAAATTCTTAGAGCGTCCTAAGGTGATGTGGGCCCACGTGTTTCTCTGATGTTGGCTTTGTCTATATGTCTATCATGTGTCCTGTGCTTGTATCCAATTTATGCACAGTCACAAAACATTGTTGTCAACCCATATTAGCCAATGCTGATGCTGCACACCATTCTGTTCCATGTTTCCCACAGCAATAGGGTATTATATATATATAGTCCATTCAGCAACCTGAGAGCCCATAGCAATTACCCGGGGGTAAACCCACATAGATGTGGAAAACCATAGGAATATGATTTACAAAGTGGTGGATTTTCCACGACTATGGTAGTTTACCAGGGATTGGCTCACCAAGGCCCAGGATTTAGTTTTTTCAGACTTGGCTCAGGGATGTTCAGGGGAAGAGTTGCAGGGCTGAACTATATGTTTATTTCTTCATTTTTGGTAGTAAAAGCCGCGGTGACTCAATTGTAGATTTTCTCCTAAGACCGTCCGTTAAAACCATATCCCTCTTTCGACTCATGTTTATCTATCACCAAATAAATATATATATATATATATATGGACGCATAATGAATACAACTCCGTAACTATGATACAGTGATAAAATTGAGATATGGTGATAAGTTGAAAAGTTCATCTCCATGATATGGTGGCCATATTCGTTAAATCCCCCCTGTCTTTAGCTACCCGTGTTCCTCCGCCTGCTGTGACCCCATCAAATCAGGCCGTGGAGCATGCGCGAGAATTTGTTTGTCGCATGAATGAATGCTTAAAGAGCGAGGCATCCATCACTGATTTGCCAATCACAGGTTTGTACTAGCGATCTATAGTGAATTCACAAAGACAAAGGGGTGGCTTATGCCACAAACCATCATGGTGTTTTCACTAGCCATTTTCGAGATTCATTTGAATATATATATATATATACATATGTCAACAATGTGGAATGGTGTTTTTCAGGCGAAGAAGACCATCATAACCATTAATCATGGGGAGTTTACCTATGAAAGGTGAAATTTATTGGATATCATGGGGATGTAAGACATCATGAAACTAATTGCATCGCTGAGGAAGTCCGTGGCAGTTTCCCGTCCGGACATGATCGACATGTTTGATGGATCTTCCCTATGTTGGTTTGATGGTATGATCATCACCACATTTACAACTTGGTTGATGGTGGGAAACAAACGCATTAAACAAGGGGATATGGTTTGATGTAGTAGTCATAATACTGGGATATCATGGGGATAATGACAGAAACTGATGAAAACAACCGGTAACCATGACGGATTATAATCGGGTAAACACATTGCCATAATGAACACCTAGATTTTGGGGATGATTGAACATCTCACCTATTTATTGTGATGATATTGAGGATGGTTCATGGCATTCGGATTGCCACATTGTTTGTGATTGTATTACTGTACTTATTACTGGTGAGCGCTTGAATGTGCATCCCAGTCAGTGGATCTGGAGTTTTTAATTTACATACAACCTAATCACAATATATAAACTATTGGAATTGTTCATATGGTTATGACAGGCTTGCGAAGCCTGGTTTCCATCATGAATCATGATTGGGAAGTCCATGATTTCACGTAAATGGTGGTTGTTTTGCGCGGCCTGGCATAGGTGCTGATATTTTTCGCTGAATGATTGTTCATCCATTTTTCCGATTGTTTAACCCACCATCTGAGGGGAATTTCATTGGACACCTTTGTTTTAGCCGGGTCATTGAAATCCAGGATAGCGCAGCATCGCGCACCCAAGAAAGGGGAAACCTGGGGGGTAGGTTGATTGATTTCGTTGGTATGTTTGATTTTGTGTACCATTGTCCCCGGTGGCAGGAGTGCAGGGAACTGTTAATATATTTTGAAGTCAATTGTGTACATCCCATTCAACATTTACTGATTTGCATCATGTAATTCTAACTTATATAAGCAACGGTTGTTTGCGTGGTTTTTTTCAAGAAAAACATCGATTGACAATTACAGGAACTTGAGGCGTTGTGTCAGGGCAAACCTGTGGCAACAAGGTGACGAACTTGTACTCGCACAACTACCCTTTGGCCATGACACATGGCAATGGAAAAATCACCATCTAGATTTAGATCCATTTATATAGATGATTGTCCAATTAAGACATCCACTTATTGTATATGGGATTTTCCCTTGCTGATTGCCAGAGGGTATGTACAATTTCCATTTTCGGCCCTGGTGAAACCGCGTGACCCTGGTGGGAAGATGTGTATTCCGAGCCTTCCTCGGAATGGGGACCCAACTTTAGGGGCGCAATTGACCTTGGTTTGGTTGGTTGCTGGTTTATATAAATTCTATGGTCAAATTGGAATTTTTGCGCAATAAAAATGGTGGAACAATAGGCTAGAGAGAGAGGTACAAGGGGAATATCATGGTGACAAGTTGGATGGATTACAACCACTAACCCCGCGACATCACTGGAATCATGGTTGATACAGTGAGGGGTGCGATCTCCAAACTGCCTTATTTCAGGTTGGTGAGTTGTTCAAATTTATCCAGACACATGATACCTCAGCAACAATGAGCCTTTTTGAAGGGGTAAAGATAAACTAGTTCCAACTTGGTTTAAAGCCGCATTAATATTATATACTCATACAAATTATATACATATGTCTACCATAAACCATGGTTAACCTAGTGAAGTAAACCGACTTAGATCACACACTGGGGCCCCAGCTTGTATGTCTCTATGTTCTTTTGTTGCTTCAGGTGGGGAGAACATTTTATGACATAAACGCTATTCCAGTGTGGCAGGGTCCTGGCAATTTCCCGCCTTGTTCTCCACCCGTGTGCAGAAGAACACTTCAAAAAAAGTGTTCACCCGGGTTTGGGTCAAACCTTCGAGGCTCAAAAACCCACGGGCAGCCAGCAAGCCGGCAAAGTTTGCATTCCTGCCAAGTTGCAGGGGGTGACCCATACTTCTGGCTCCAAGTTTTATGAGCTGTTTGAGGCTCAGGGAAGCCTGAGCTTCCGAGCCTCACTTGGCATTTGGAGCGATCACATGATGGGTCCCGAGTCTTTTTTTGGGGGGCATTGGAGCGTCAAAGATGGGAATATCACCTGCCTGGGCCAAGCCAGCAGTCCTAACCCTTGAAGTCTTTCTCTAAGGTTCCGATGGAATGGTTAAATCAAAGTCAAATCCGATTAAAAAAGACAAAATTAGATCGTAATTTTGGCTGAATACCTTGGATTGAATTTGCAGCCCGGATTTGGCTCCTTGATTTTATAGCGTTGTGCCAAAAATTGTCAGGGATCAAGGGATTGAGCCTAATTTCAGTGGTTTGGGGCATATGACAGGCACCCCTTTTCCAAAAAGTCCGGATGGTTTGTGATTTGACTCGATGATTCATTGGTTTCATTCAACAGTTGTTCGCAAATCATTGCTTGAAGGTGTTGTGCTTTGGGCCTTGATTGTTCAGCCTTTTCTTTGGGTGGAAATCCATTTTGCAAGCACTTTTGCAAAAGTAAGACATTATAAGACGTTGAATAACTGATTATGCCATACTAAGCCTTGATGAGCGGTGTTAGGCTCCACACCATTGATTTTCAAAGCTTCTGGGATTAGTTTCTGGGGGTGGGACAGGGGGTTGTAGGATGCTGTAGCTTGGAGATGATTTGGTGATTCTGGGCAGTTGCACAGAAACGAGCTCCCATCTTTGTAGCTTTTTTTAAACTTTTTTTGTGTTTTCAGCTCTTGGCCCAGCTGCTTGTTTTTTTCTTCAAATGTCTTGCGTTCGCTGGTCTCTCTTCTAAGAAGGAAGATGCCTTGAGCATACAGGGCTTACCAAGCAGCAAACGGGACGTGAGCAACAGCGCATATATGATTCCTTAAAGGACATTATAGAAATTTAAAAACATTATGTTCAGCCATGGCCGTGAACGTTATGACCGCGAGCTATGTCCATCTCAGATCATCTCAGATGATTTGTGCAGATCAAACCAGTGTTGTCAGTTGCTCATGTAAAACTGTCATCGGGCCTTGTTTATCAACCGCTGGAAAGCGATCCTGGAGCTCGCACATGGAAATTTGTCCCATGTCGAAGCAAGCTCTCTTATATCCGAAGAGGAATGTGGCAGGTACAACGAGGTGCCCACAGTTACGAGTTGTTCTTGACACGCCATGATCGAGTGTAGAGATACGTTCTTCTAGCATGAGCCCTAGTTATATCTCGGTAAAAAACAACATATATTGACTGTAGCTCACCAACTGTGGCACCACCTTGTATTTTCATAAGGTTTCTTTTACCTGAAATACATCCTGCTGCAACTTCAGAGGTGTTTTTATGAAGCCTTCCGAATTCTTGCTGAGTGTCGGCAAGCAACGCTTCGATGTGGTGTCCCACATCGGTACTCCATCCGGCAAAACCTTGGCAAAATCTTTGACCTCAAGATATTCCACTAGTGAACGGAGCACCTGAAAGCTATGGTGGTATTATGTTGTGTTCATGTTCCCTAAATGGAGAGCCAAAGACTGCTTGAGGTTTTCCCCATGGAGCTCCGGCTGTTGCGACCTGATGTGGAAGGCAGAGAGAGAGCCGAAAGTCGAGCGCCAGAGGGCCACTTCTCCTCATAACTTGATGGTTTGGATGCTGAACTCGCCAGAAATTTGGAGATCGCCATAGATACCTGTCATAATATCCTGTCATCATATCTATATTTTCCTGGGAAATCTGGGAAATCTCCATCACTTTGATGGGTCTTTGATCAAGGTCATTGAACTAAATAGCCTCTGGTAAACTGTTACATAACTATAGAAAATCACCATTTTTACTGGGAAAATCCACTATTTATATGGCAATTTTCAATAGCAAACTGTTGAATTACCAGAGGGTAGCTCATTTTCCAGCAAGACATCTGGATGATTTCCGGAGGCGAATCTCCTCACGATTTGCCCAGCGAAACTGGCATCCCAGTTTCGAAACTGGGTCAAACCTCCTTGATATACTGATCAGATCTGATTATAATGATACCATATGAAAATACTTGACTATTCATATACAATCACATATGCAACATACATAACATAAGAACAATCAATGCATGCATACATGCATTGTTTATATATGTCTCCTCTGGTAAACTGTTACATAACTATGGAAAATCACAAATTTTTAATGGGAAAATCCACTGTAAATGGCCATTTTCAGTAGCTATGTTAGTTCACCAGAGGGTATACATCTAAATATATCCTGCTATAAATGCAGCCAGCCGCGCCTCCGAGGCTCCCGTCCCATCTTCCACAACACCATGGACTTGGACAGCTTCAGCGTACAGGTGCCGTGCTGCTGAAATCGGTGAAATGCGGTGGTTTTTGTGGTATCAAGGGATGGTGCTTTAACAGATACTGGCTGGTAAACTAACATAACTATGCAAAATCACCATCTTTAGTGGATAAATCAACCATAATTGGCCATTTTCAATAGCTATGTTAAATTACCAGAGGGTATCTCAATGGGAGATTCAGAGTTTGTTTCCAGCAATTTCGTGATTTACATAATGACAGTTTGAAACCATGGAAATCCCAATCGTGGTTTCTGGTGCGGAAATGATCGACATATACTGACATGCTTCGTGGGTTTTCTATATCTATGACTTCTATGTTAGTGTACTGGAGAGTCAGCATCAAACCTATTTCATGGAGATTTACAGCATAATGGCGGCTTTAATCATTAAATGGTTGTTTATGCTTAATTATACTATGTGGCCCGCTTATGGATAGAAAGGGTCGGACATGGTGCTATGGCTGTGAGATGCTGTGAGTTAAGATCAATTTGAGGAGTTAGATGAGTTAGTAATTAGTGACCAAACTGTTGATATTGGTGATTATGAACTAATCCATATTCTTCGATAGGTTGGCTAGGTGATAAAACACAGCGTAATATCATCTACCCAGTGATGAACGGAGGGAGCACTGGGGAGCTACGGTTGCATCCATGTCCCTATATCAATTGGGGACCCAGGAGCTAGTGGCAACAGTTTGGATCATGTGGGCCGAACTCGCGGTTTGATCCCAAAATAGTTTTGCCAAAACAGGTGGTCACTGACCAAAACTACCAAATATGTCTTGTCGATTTAGCTGGTCCAGGTCCATTTTTTCCGTATTTTTTCCATGATTGTTGGTGGATTTTTCCACCATTTGGGCGTCGGAAATCCAGAAATCCAATGACAAATTAATTGTTAGGTCAGTAATTCCTAACTCATCCATCTCCCTATTACCCTCTGGCTATTTAACATAGCCATGGAAAATGGCTCATTTTGGATGATTTTCCCAGCTAGAAACCTCCATTTATAGGGGATTTTCCATGGCTATGTTAAACAACCAGAGGGTATATAGTGATCTGAAATCCCACCTTCCCCAGGTTTTCGGCTCTACACGCCATGTGCTGGTGGGCGTCTTCGGTCTTTGCACCGCCGCCACCCCGCAGCTGTCACAGCCAGGGAGACTTGACAGCTTTCGAGGAATAGATACGGGCGGTGGAGGGGGGGTGGATGGGGATAAACTAACATAACTAATTATTGAACATCCCATTTTTAGTGGATAAATCAACTATAAATGGCAATTTTTAATAGTTACATTAAATTACCGGAGGGTATGTTAATTTACCAGAGAGTAAGCATATGTTCATTTGGTATACTGGAGAGTGTACCAATTAATAACCTAGAATCATCCTTAAAAAAGCACAATTAAAGTGCAATTAAATTGATTAACGTTCCAGTGAACTGCTTGTGAATATGTGATATATGATACATGCATAACCATAGTTTTTGGCTTCATCTCCCAATTTATCAAGGTTAAAATGCCCTTGTTTTTGAATTGTTGAACATCATTGCAGTAGTTATTTTAAAGATTAATCAATACACACACATATATATATATATAGATATACATAGTACTATCAGGACTGTTAGCTAGTCTAACACTGATGATTAGACGGCTAGTTCTTATTATAGTCATTCGTATTAATATTCATCGTTAGAGATTGTTGGTCACCATGGTATGGACAGATTGTTGGCCCCTGTGGGCACTATTGGTCATGAACTGTCTATCTACTCTGGGATGACTCGTTCATGAGGGTGACAAGCCCATGTTCATGTGACGTTTGTGACTTCCAAAGCCGAGGAAGGAGGTGGTCTTTGAGCAACCCCACGAGCATGCCAAGCGCTGTGTGAAGCTTTTGAAGGACTGGCATCATGAGCTTTTTACGGACAAAACACTGCAAACATTAGGGGAAACATCAGATAAATCTATGGAACATCTATGGAAATAGGGCATACCTGGGAACATCTGATGGAAATCCTACACATCCCGACAGTGATCCACCAGTTTGGAATCGAACTAGCTGGATGCAGGGTTCGCCGGTTCTTAAAAGCTTAGTATCAATGGATATCAATGGGTTGGGGAGGTTGGGAAACTTGATGTTGAAGTTGAAACCAGCCGTTTGATGGTGGATGCCAAGTTTGATGTTTGGATCTCACTTAATCCCATTGCGTTCCCATTATAACACCATGTTTCTTGGTTGAGTTAAATTATATAATTATGTGAATTTCCCTTTTTCCACATGTTTGGTGACAGTTCGGTGCATTTGTCTGGGTAAACAGTAAAACCTTCATTTTCCCATGTTTTTTTTTTCCATGGGATTTGAGATAGATCTGGACGGAAAATTGTGATGTCTTCCATCTCCTGTGACTATGGGATCTCGAGGACCAGGGCTGCGAGTTCATCGTGGCCTTGACGCACCTTTCTTTGGCCACCTGGGTTCTTAAGCAACGGGTTGGCGTCACGGTCTCAAGAATTTCGGTTTGGAGATCCGCCAGGTTTTTTTTTTTGAGATAACCTCCTAGGGGACTGGTAACTTTCATGATATTTTTGGGATTACCCAGTAAATCACTTATAATCAGGATATAATCAGCAAATATATCAGTATTTTACCCAGTTCTAAATCACGTATAATCATGAGGGGAATGTCAGTGATCATAAGTCTTTTGGGATAACCACTTAATTTTTCAGGACTTTACCTGATCACCAGGATTAGGAACCAGTTGAACGAT
Organism: Symbiodinium sp. clade C Y103; assembly: GCA_003297045.1. Lineage (NCBI taxonomy): Eukaryota > Dinophyceae > Suessiales > Symbiodiniaceae > Cladocopium > Cladocopium sp. clade C. The sequence goes on from BGPT01000202.1 coordinate 407,124, forward strand.
CCAAGCGGGATGATCCTGATGATCGGACTAGGGGTACCAAAAAAAAAAAACAATAGCGCTTTTCTATGGAAAGTCATGATTTTTCATAGGTAAATCCTGGAACTAATTGGCAATTTTCAATGGCAAACTAAGTGACTGGAGAGTAGGTGATTTAACCAAGAAATGGTGACTGAACATGACTGAACCAGCGAGAAGAGGCGTTTTACCAACAGAAACAATGATTTAACCAACAAAAATATGGATTATCCCAACGAAAGCTTTGACTTGACCAACAAACATTGGATGTAATCTTAGAAAAAAACTGATCAAACAGGGTTTGACCAACACAATTGGGGGATTCAACCTATTCATGAGGCATTTGAAACATACAATTGGATACAATTGGAATATCACAATAGAATTCGTCTATAGTTTCCTTTCCAATTCTGATGGGTGCATACAGTATATGAACCAACTGAAAAATGCAGGGTCCCCAAGATTGGCCATGCAAACAAACTATGGGCGGTTACGTTTCCTCATGTCGCCAACCAGCATGTGTGGTCCCTTGCGTTGCCAGGGTTCAGCATCCTCACAAACAGAAGCTTGTTGCGGGGTATCCTTCGGTTCCTCTTGACGTTGCAATGTCAAACGTAGGTTGCAAGGAAGTTTTCACACCTGCCTGTGTTCATCGACTTTTGGATCGAAGTGAGTGGAAAGATCGAGCAAATGGCACTTGGGATGAGTCAAAGATCCGTTTTAGAGCAGAGGTCTTAGCAGAGGCACGAGCAAAAGGACAGAAGATACATGTTGGTGCTTCGATGGTGATAGTTAGCGCGTTGGGAGTGGGACCGGCAAAGCAGCCCATGGGCAGCGACGTCTCTCAGCATTCCTTCACCGTGGTTTCAAAGATTTTTAGTTTTTCATCCCCGCATTGTAAGGTCAAGAAGAAAGGCGCCGAGCGCATCACCATGGGCAAATCTTTTCACGCCTCAAACAGATTATCATCTCACTATAGGACAATTTTCCGTTTTACAGGTTATTCGCAACTCCTTGCCCAATCTGCTTCCATTCATTGGCTGAGTCCATGCGTTTCTGGCTAAACCAAGAATTGGCCTCGTGAAATGCCACTTGTAAGTATGATCATATTCCAACTGTCTCCCTATTGCATTGCATTATCCCATACTCTATTATCATAAAATTAGTCAAATGGTCATTTTACTATTTTGTTACACTTTATTCACACATTTCTCCATTTTTTGGTTAAATTTAAATCCAAATTTGGGTTTGTTGAATTCAATTTTTGTGCGAGAAGGTGAATGACAAGGAGCTGGCGGAGAAATGCGAGGGCATCAATGTGATTTTGGGTTTCTCGTTTGTCATGACTTGTGGTTTTGTAAAAATTGGTGTTGTTGATTTGGATTATCAGACTATATTGATGGGATTTTGATATAGGTAACTGGGTATTTGCCAGGATATTTTTAGGATGTTTGGGATTCAAATGCCAATGCCAATCAATGGGAATATCGCTGATGTAACTGGGTCAAGCAGCTGGATAGTCAAAAACACTGGTGGTTTGGGGAGTTCTGGGATGACTAGCTGCAGGGTATACCATAGTTGGCTGAAACTGTGAAGCAACCACAACAGCAACATATATTATAAATAGACGTGACTAGTACAAAGATCATATTCCTGTTATTGCGGATCATGTTTACGTCCAAGGGAACAAAGTCACACAACACACACACACAATCCCAAACATAGAAAAAACGGCCCTAGAAAGCTTTTGAGCAATCCAACTGGTGAAGAAGTGGTGAAAATGTGGGATATTTTAGATAATTGGAACAAAGAGAGCAATGAGTTTGCTGGGTATCCCAGATGTTTCATTGCACCAGAGAATAGTCATAGTCATACCCCAACTATTAGATGTTTATCCACTGGTGGTTCTTGAAGCTGTGACAAATACCAAGATGATGGAACAATGCTGAACCAACAGGGTTCAGATGGGCGTGTCTGCCAAAATGATTTATATCCCCTAAACGAGCTGCCTAGTAGAGAAAACCATGATCAAGCAGTTGATTTACACTCTGGTGAACTAACATAGCTATTGAAAATTGTCATTTATTGTGGATTTTCCCATTAAAAATTGTGATTTTCCATAGTTATGGAACAGTTTACCAGAGGGTAGAATGCTTTAGAGGTAGCCTCTTTCCAGACAAACCCAGGTGATCCCGAAAAATGGCCCCCACGTATTGATCATGAAAGCAGCAACGGCGTCAAAGGTGGCCACGACCACGACCCCTTCTTCTTGGCCCCTTGGCCGAGTTCAACGGGTGTTGAGTCCAATCACAAGGTGGTGCCCTCTACTTGGCGTTTGTTGGTTTAGTTCAGTAAACATTGTTTTAAGCTTTAAGCATGTTTCAGCCATGGGGTAATGGAACAGTTTCAGCTCAGTCCCAAATTGGTTGGGACTTTACGATTGGGCCTGTGGGCCCGTGGTTTACTAGTTGGATTCCAATCAAAGCTCCCAGCCAGGGACGAATCCAGGGTATAACCATGGTTGTAATCCCCCTCAAGTTACTAAGTTTGGATCTGGGGCCCCTGGTATACTCTGCGTTACATATGCACGAAAGCAACTGGAACTGCATTTCCCAAGCAAGCTACCAGATGGTTTAATGACTTTTGATGGTTGATGCATGTTTACAGTATATAGTTTCGTGAGCAATTATGGCAATTGAAATCCACCATGGTCAATCCGAAAAACATCGAAAAACATCGATAACAAATGCACAGCTTATCCAGGATACCAGCCCGAAACCAGAGGCTTCCCGGCCATACCATGCCCTGTTGCTAGGTGCATCGAGGGGTCTTGATCGCCAAGTGCGGGCAAAATGCAGATCATTTGGGTATCCTCGACTCTTTGTCGCAGTCGCAAGTGCTGCAGTTGGAGCACGGATTATCAGCCTGAGACCGGATGCACTCAAGAAGTAATGCAAGTAGCCTCCGGTGTCAACGTGGCAACGGAAAAATGGAGCTTTATAGCTGGGAAAATCATCTACAAATTTCTAGCAAGCCACGCTTGATTACCGGAGGGTATGTGGACGTTCAAGATTCTTGGATCCTCCAAATGGATGGTTCATCTGGGGGCACATTGGCGAATCATACAGTAGATTTCCCCCCATTCACTTCATCCCAAAGACGTGACTTTTGCTTCAAACATCAGGATAGGCCCTAAATAGCACGTTATCTTTCTTGTGGAAGCCGGAAGCAAAGGAGCTATGGTTAATCATTTTCCCTTTCAAATAATGGGGGGCCAGTTGAAGTTACGGCTTGAGTTTCCCAACCACATGATATCACATGATACTGTAGTAATAGCAGAAATGATGAGAAACATAGTCTGAATGGTTCATATGGTATTCATGGATTATTACAACATATAAATTTATAATGAATTATTTGAACCAGTGGCTACTAAACATTGATCAGCCATGGAATTTGGAGCACATACTTAGACTACTTTTAATAAAGCGTTGCTGGACACTTTTGGAGATTTCTTGGGTCCGCCCAGGATTTGCACATGGACTTCACTGGGCCCAACAACTCGCTCCAGGCCACGTAAACGCCTCACGTTTGCAGATGCAGAAGATGGGAAATCCACCACATTGACCATGGAAGATACCAAAGGGAAACCAGGGATTTTTTAAAATCTTCCCGATATCAATGTGTCGATTTGCCCACTAACATTGACTAACATTGACCTCAACATCGCTTATATCGAGCTTTATACAGCAACTGGGTTTGAACTTCAGGCCGGGCAGGCCATCTTTCTCCGCAGGTGGATCATTCTTTCCAGTTTCTGAGCACCTCCAAAGCTCTGCCGGATCCAAAGGCACGGTCTGGGATCATGGGATGGGGGTGTTTGATGATTAGGGGGCAGGGATGGGAGTAGAGTGACTCATAGTGACTTCCATTGTTTAGAAAGTTAGATCACTAGATTGATTTAAGGGAAAATTTACAGGAAACCCCTATATTTCATGGGAAATTCCATGGTTTCCTGTAAATTTTCCCATTAACCAATCCATTGACTGGAAAATACTTGGAGAAACATCATCGAACGATTGTCCTGGAAATACGTTTCTAATATGTTGGAGACCCTCGACAAAAATGGGATGTTTTGCGTGGATAGTCTTTCAAGTGGGCGACGCCCATGATGACGTTTGATGGAACAAACTCAAAGATAACCCTGTAGAGATTCAGTTGTTTTGCATAAGAATAGCGACCTCCCTGTCCAGCTAAACCCGGAATGTCTCATGATGGTTTTGAAGGGAAGGGATGCCAGGAGTGGTACAGGTACAGGACATTTGACTCGTACATGAATGTGGAGATGTGCTTTTCTGCTGGCAAAACTGTGGAAGTTGCAACTGCTTAGATCCCCAGAAAAGCTGTTGAGATCATCGCATTCCGGGATGGACAGTGAACAAGTGGAAAGCGTCCCATGGTTGGGGTGGCAGGGTCCCTAAGAATCCCAAGAAAATAAGAAAGACCAACAGAACGGTTTATAAGTGACTTTCTCCTAAGAAGGAAGTCTGAAAACTTGCACCCCCAACAAAGAAGACGATAATGAGAACAAATTCCAACCCCTGATTAGTGGTTGTTTGTGGTTAAGATTCGCCCTGATGAGTTCGGTCAGGTGTCAGAGATCGCGCAGAAGTGGAATGCCAAGGGACAAGACGCTTGGATAATGTTTGAGATTTATTCAACAGCAAATGGTGGAACAATTGGGATATCAAAGGGATATAGTGGGGATCATGTGATTTAACCAACACAAATTGCGATTTATATTGATTTATGTAATCAACAGACATGGGAGTTTGTAATTGACATACAGTGACTGATTTATGATATGATAGGTATGCCAAGCACAACTTGGAGTTTCTGAAGTAGCGTTAATTGTGATTTCAGAAGATCAGTGTATGAAGTATTGGTCCCCACTTTTCGTTTGGAGAGGCGAAACCCAAACATGTCGGCAAACCGACGCTGAAGGATAGAGTAAAATGAAAAAAAAAATAGTCCGACTTAGTATCAGTCATTCGTTGCCAGCTTAGTCCGACTCCTTGAAAGCTTGGACAACTTGTACATTGGCATGTCAACTACCAAGAAGCCACAATTTGGAGATCCAAGATTCTAAAATTATGTGACCAAGGAGCAAATTGAGGGTAAACCGGGTAAACCGACTGATAAACGGCTAAGTTGAGCACTCTTTACGTTTCAGACAAAGATTTCATCCATACATTGCTATTTGTGTGTTTGTTTTAGTTGGCGTTTAGTGTAAACTTAGCATGGTTTTGTTTGATTTCCTTGGGATCCAGATGGATACGTGCATAAAGTATATAGTGATGAACAAGTGCAAGATTGCTCACTCGAGTAGGGTCCCGGCTCACCCTTCAAGTGTTTTCTTCTGGGGCTCTAGATCCGGAAATGTAACGAGATATAACGAGACATGAAGGATCATGAAGTCATTCACCAAGGAATTACATAAGATTGTGCTAGGATAGTTTGTGCGTTTCTTGGGCCCCACCACATTTCACGGTACCCCTAAATCAGCTGATTCATCATGTGTTGTTTTTAGATTCTTATTTTGGGTGTCTAACCTGTTCTAAAACACCCAAATATATCCAAATATCATATTAACGGTTATGTATTTATGATTATCATCAACTCCATACTTGGAGGATCAACCCACGGCTCGTTACTGTAACTGGGGCCACAAGCCACTCATAAGTGGGATACTCTTTGTCTTCGGTTTTTTTTACCACTTATTCTGATCCGTGGGATGATCCTCCAGGTGAGAAAGGCACATCTTTACGCGCCAGGAGGGTGCGGATGAAACCATTTGCCACGTCATCGATGTGGAGCTGTGCCATGGCGCAGTTTGTCAAAGCCGTGGCAAGATGATGATGGTACCATGGGGTACCCCCCAGTCATGTTTGTTGTTTGTTTATAAAGTGTATAAACCCCATCTAACTATGCAGGATATATATAAATCATATATTATATACATATCCACTTATTGGACCTGACGCTTAACTTAACTTGGCTGAGTGCTGGCACCACCTTGTACTGCGTCAAAAAATTGGAGACTATCGTAATATCTTTTTGGAATCCCCAGAAACCAGGAGGTTTAACAAATGTGTTTACATGGTTGGTTAAATCCGTTATTGTATTGTGATTGGTGCTTTTGATTATCTTGGAACCTAGTGTCCACTCTTAATCCCTTCTCAATCCATTCTCAATTCATATATGTGTTGTTCATCCAATAAGGTAATTGATGATTAAAATCCACCTGTTATTTTGATTTTATCGCTATTTAATTGCCTACGGCAAGCCCGCCGGCCATAGGCAATTGGCAGTCTTTTCTTGGGACCTCTGGGACTTGGGTATTGAGCAGCTTGCATTGAGCAAGCAGGAGCAGGAGCAGGAGCAGGAGCAGCAGCAGTAGCAGTAGCAGTAGCAGTAGTAGTAGTAGTAGTAGTAGGAGTAGTAGTAGTAGTAGCAGTAGCAGTAGCAGTAGTAGTAGTGGTGGTAGTAGTAGTAGTATTAGTACTACGACTACGACTATTATTACAGTACTAGTACAAGTACTAGTACTAGTACTAGTATAGTACTAGTACTAGTACTACTACTACTACTACTACTAGTAGTACTACTACTACTACTATTACTACTACTACTACTATTACTACTACTACTACTACTACCACTACTACTACTACTACTATTACTACTACTACTACTATTACTACTACTACTACTACTACTACTACTACTACTACTACTACTACTACTAGTACTACTACTACTACTACTACTACTATTACTATTACTACTACTACTACTACTACTACTACTACTAGTACTACTACTACTACTATTACTACTACTACTACTATTACTACTACTACTACTACTACTACTAGTACTACTAGTACTACTACTACTACTACTACTACTACTACTACTACTACTACTACTACTACTAGTACTACTACTACTACTACTACTACTACTACTACTACTACTACTAC
>BGPT01000203.1:0-90426 GCA_003297045.1 Symbiodinium sp. clade C Y103
ATGTATGTAATGTATGTAATGTATGTAATGTATGTAATGTATGTAATGTATGTAATGTATGTAATGAATGTAATGTATGTAATGTATGTAATGTATGTAATGTATGTAATGTATGTAATGTATGTAATGTAAGTATTGTATGTAATGTATGTAATGTATGTAATCTATGTAATGTATGTAATGTATGTAATGTATGTATTGTATGTAATGTATGTAATGTACGTAATGTTATGTAATGTTATGTAATGTATGTAATGTATGTAATGTAATGTAATGTAATGTAATGGTATGGCAGGGTATGGTATGGTATGGTATGAAATGTATGGTATGAAATGTATGTATGTATGTATGTATGTATCTATCTATGTAATGTATGTAATGTATGTAATGTATGTAATGTATGTAATGTATGTAATGTATGTAATGTATGTAATGTATGTAATGCATGTAAGGGTATGTAATGGTATGTAATGGTATGTAATGGTATGTAATGGTATGTAATGGTATGTAATGGTATGTAATGGTATGTAATGGTATGTAATGGTANGTAATGTATGTAATGTATGTAATGTATGTAATGTATGTAATGTATGTAATGTATGTAATGTATGTAATGTATGTAATGTATGTAATGTATGTAATGTATTTAATGTATGTAATGTATGTAATGTATGTAATGTATGTAATGCATGTAATGTATGTAATGTATGTAATGTATGTAATGTATGTAATGTATGTAATGTATGTAATGTATGTTATGTATGTAATGTATGTTATGTTTGTTATGTATGTTATGTATGGTATGCATGTTATGTATGTAATGTATGTAATGTATGTAATGTATGTAATGTATGTAATGTATGTAATGTATGTAATGTATGTAATGTAAGTTATGTATGTTCTGTATGTAATGCAATGTAATGTATGTAATGTATGTAATGTATGTAATGTACGTAACGTACGTAATGTATGTAATGTATGTAATGTATGTAATGTATGTAATGTATGTAGTGTATGTAGTGTATGTAGTGTATGTAGTGTATGTAGCGTATGTAGTGTATGTAATGTATGTAATGTTTGTAATGTATGCAATGTATGTGATGTATGTAATGTATGTAATGTATGTTTGTATGTTTGTATGTAATTTAATGTAATGTAATGTAATGTAACGTAACGTAACGTAACGTAACGTAACGTAATGTATGTATGTATGTAGTATATATATACATATATATATATATATTTACATATGCATAGCACGTTCTGCTGCAGAAACCATTGAAAGCACTGGCACTGGCCAGGCGCCAGCGAATGGTTGAAGACAACCACCGCCAGCCTGGTGGAAGCTGCAAATGGCACAGTTCTCAGCGGCGCATTGGAAGGCCCCAGTGAGTCAACAACAGCAGCAACAACCACAACAGCAACAATATTTGGATCATTCATAAACACGTATAATTAATTTCAAATAAATGACCTAACAGAAATATACCTGGATTATTTGGTTTAACATGTTATTTACCTTGTTACCATTGAGCAACATGTTATTAACCAATGGTCATGACCTAACAGATCCGCTGGATTTTCTCTTTTTGACCTTGAGTATAAAGTCGTTGCTTTGGTGTCACCTGGGAATCATGCTAGTCATTGGTGGAAAGATGGCCGATGGGTTGAAAAATTGGATATGTTGAAAACCATAGTTACAGGGGTTATATCCATATTCTGATGGACAGTACCATGGTATAACATGGTATACTATGGTGGTCATTACCATGGTATACTATGGTTATACCAATTAAATAATTAAGATAATCCTAGCTGCATCCAAGTAGGAGCAGCCTGGCTGAAGACGAGACGGGGCACTATGGTTGATTCGGTCAATTCTCACTGTGAACAGGGATAGGTTTCATAGGTTTGCACTACAAAGCACATAACGCACTGCAGTAGATGTGCTTTTGGTTTCGTTGTATTACATTGTACCACCAGCATGCAGCATGCGCAGATATAGCATATGCACGCATGCGTGCACAAAAGAATGCCTCACATCAGAGATGAGGGTCAAAACCTGTAGTATCATATTTTAACATGAACGCGGAGAGGCGTACTGTATTCATTTACACCACAGCTATGTTGATGTGAACAGCAGGATATCAAGGATTGGGATCACCGGCTGCAACCCACCAATGCAACAGCTATCAGGAGCAGCTTGGTTGAAGTCCGCTGCGAAGAACTCATCGCTTGGGACAGCTCTCCACGGCGTGGAAGAGAACTTTCAGAGTTGCTTGATGTCTCAATCGTCTAGAGATGGGCATCCTTCTAGCAGGTCCTGGTGTTCAAAAAGACTTCATAAAATGCTTTTCGTATATGGCAGAGAGTATTGCCTACATGACCAGTTGGTGGTTTATCCCGAAGAATCCGCAACATGGAATGATGATACCGATTGACTTCCATAGTTTTAGGAAACACGGGACAGTTGTGACTTTGTTAAATATTGATTTCGTGATTAGGTGATTCGAAGTAAATTGCGACTGTTTCCAGTTGCACGTTTCAGATTGTTCCCAAGTTGCCCGTAGTCATCCAAAATCTATCTTGTGATGATGACGGGTCCCGGGAGTGGTTCCATGCCAACGATAAAGATAATTTATATTAGTCGGGGGATATCAATTTTATACAGTAGTAATTTATATAGAAAATTGTTTTGGGTGTAACCCAAACAATTGATAGTCAGGTTTCTTTCATTTGGGGTTGACTTTGCCTCACCATTTTGCAAAATTGAAAAAGACATCCATCATCGACAAGACATTTACCGGTCTACTTTGCGAAGGTTGTATACGGATTTCTTTTCAGTGGATCGTGTTTCAACAAAGGAAACAACCCACACTTTGTCTAGGTTGCTCCGATCTGCTGTAGATTCTCCAGAAGAATGACCCCTTGGTTTCACTTGGAAACGTTACCCATTCTGAGGGTCCCGAAACGGACATATTTTTCCTTCAAGAAGGGATGCGTTGAAGATTGAAAGATATGGATAGATATTGCATGATATTGCAGATCTTCGGAAATCTCGGGCGTGTGAGCTTTCATCCCTGGCCTGTTCGCAGTTTAGGTGCTTCAAGCGAATGGAAAGTACCGAATACTTCTGTGGTCACCAGGAGGCACTCAGCATGGGTCGAGGCTAGCAGCAATGGATGGGGATTTTGTTCAAGATGAGAATTGACCTCAATTTATGGCGGTTCAAATAGCCGAGTGTGATGGTGTGTTTGATTCCGAATTCCTAATTCATTAAAAAAAGGGTGATGGCTTGGTGGGTTTGTGAGCTTCTACTTCACCTTCTTCGATGCCGCACTTAACCAAGGTTTCCAACATCACAGCTCTGGAACCGTTCCTTCAAGAAGAAGGTAAAATGGGTTTGGGAGATGATTTTCCAATTAAACATGACTGTTCTTGGGGCTGCCGAGATTCAGAGGCTAGTGTGCAAAACTTGAATCAGCAGGTATAGTGTACCACCTTGGTGATTTTCACCAGCTCTTAACACAGAACGTTGGGCGTTTTGGAACGGTCGTGTTCCATTTTTTGGACACACATATGTACACACACATATATATATATACATAATAATTATTATAATTGTATATTACATATAAATAAACTATATATATATATACGTGATTATGTAATTGTGTATATGTATCAGAATTTTACTTTTAATTATATACATATATACATAATTATATTTACAATTATATACATGACTATATACATATAATATATATATATATGTATACACAGATGTGTTGATTTTGTTTGAACCCAGGCAGACATGTTTCCAGGCTCATACTACCATTCGTGTATGTTTGTCCTATGCGTTCTCATGCGTTATCAATGTACCAACAAGTCAGTCTAGAGCAGAAGTAATTCACTGGAGTTTCTAAGATTTGTGCGCTGACTTGTATGCTGTTAATCTGACCTGGTTACCTGGCAATTCAAACTATGCAATTACTTCACGTATTCACAGATTAATTTGTAATAATTCTCCCCTAATACTAACCCCCCCAAATAGTAAACACCTCGGGTAGTTTTTAATACTACGAGGTATTTAATATTAGGGAACCCCATGGGGCCCCTAATAATAAACTAAAAACCTATTTAGAAAAAAAAACAAGTTTTTCGATTCAAAATCAATCACTGTAATTTCCTTTCTAAAATCTAATTAAAGGATTGCCAAAAATGGGATTTCGAAGCGGACCCGAATAAATTAACAACCTGAATTAACAAAAACCATATTTTCGATTTCAAAATCAATTAATGTTATGTTAAAAATCTATAATAATCAAGGAATTACACAAAAATTGGATTTCGAAGGTTCCCTAATTTTAAATTAGAAACCTTATTTAAACAAAAACATAAATTTTGGTTTTAACTGACAGACCCTAATAAAAAACACCGCGGTGTTGACTAGTTTTTATTATTAGAGGGTAAAACCCTAAAATGGTACCTCAATTCTTAAGTTGTTTTCAAAAGGGGATCAGATCAATGAAAAGTCAAATTGGCCAACCTCAAATTTTCCAAAATTGAAGACGGACCCTAGTTTTTATCATTTGGGGGGGTTTTAGTAATAGGGGGAGGGGATTATTTTATTGATATGTTATCAAGATTCTAAGCGCATATTTAAAAAAAAACGATTTTCCATTGCCATGTTTGAAAAAAACCGGAGGGTAACTGAACGGCAGGACTTTTGGTGGCTTCCGGAGCTGTGGCAAGGTGCGCAGATGGTGGGCATTGTGTCTTAAAACCTTGGTTGATTTACAACTGTAACGTCTCGGGGAATCGAACCACGGCAAGCTGGGAAACCTTTGATACATGGAGGCTTTGATAGGAAAATCATCCGTCACTGTTTTGTCTTCCGACCAACCATGTTTGATTACCAGAGGGGACCAATTTACCATTGAATTTTGAGAAGTCGAAAAATGGCAATGAGTTCATGTATGTTAATGATTGTTAATGTATTTCAGGGGATTTTGTATATTTGGGGTTGATACGAGACAGTACCCTGGATGTCCTTTTCCTAGTGGTTGATAAATCTAGGATTACCAAAGCAGCAACCTACAGTAGGTGGTGAAAGGTGTGCCTGTTGCATGAAAATCCTTTAGATAGCTTAAATGAATGTCGGTGGCATATCAAACCGGCTTTGTTTTTCCCTAAGGACATCATGGAAGCATACCTCACAAACCAACTCCACTTGGGAGCTCCGAAAAACAGCAAAAGAGGGGGAAACAAACTCACCACATGACTTACTCGATTCATACCTTTGGAATTTGCGGTGTAGTGTTTTTATCAACACTGGTTTGTCTGAAACTAGTGTATCCCGTTCCATCCACGGCATTAGAACCCCTATTTTCCCCTGTGAAAGTTGCCATAACTTGGGTCTTACATTTCTATATAGATATACCCAGCTGGCAACCCCTTCAGAGGTTTTGTTGGTTGTGGGTTGTTAGTTGATGATCATGGTGGTGGTGACCTGACAGGAGCCCATTCAAAGTCCCAGATGACGAGCCTCCAATTTCAGAGTTTGCTCCAATCTACATCGAAGCTTGGGCAGCACCAGTGTCCTAATTCTTGTGCATTGCTGTATGTTTTGTTGCGGAGAATGTCATGTCGTTACGAGAATTCTCTTGGGATACGAGATTAAAAGAATGCATAACTTAGTTGACGGAAAATGTCCGTTGTGATTAGACCCCTCAACTTCAGATTGGTTTGAAGGCCCCCATTGCAGATGTGTATGTTTGGAAGCTGCCTTGAAAATAGACTATAATTACTAATACTGCCAAGACTGCTACAGACTTCCCAGGACCACTTCGTTTTGCTTGTGCATCTCCGTTCTTTGATGTGTTCGTATAAGTTTCAACATTTCACAGATCTGGATCTCTCCCCTTGATCCAGAAGTGAAGAGAGCAAGTCCCTCCATTTCCATCGTCCCCTGTGGACACTGAGGAGGAAAAGTTGATGGGAAGGAGCAATTTTCGTTGGGATGTGCTGCATAAAGGCCAGCACTGACTGGCTGGGTTTCAATTCGGAAAAGGTGCTTCAAGAAAAAAAAGGCCAGAGGAGGAATGCGTAGAAATTCATCATCTGCATGCGTGTGTCCATGCCAAAGATGGCTAATGAAATTTACAGAATGTTTATATGATATGCATGCCATGCATGTATGTGCATGTTGCATTTGTAAATGGTACACATACAGTACATAATCGTGTAAATAGAATATATGTAAATATAACAATAATGATTAATAAGAATAATGATAATAATGATGATGATAATAATAATAAGAATGATAATGATAGGTATGATAACAGTAAAGTTATAATTTAATAATAACAATAATCATAATGATCAGAATGAGAATAGTAATAGTAATACTGATGACAATCATATCAATAATAATTGTAATCATATACTATATCTATATATACACATACGTGCATATACAGAGATATATGGAATACCTAGTGTGTGTGTGTGTGTGTTGAAAACATGCCAGTAGGTTGAATTGTTGAAGCCATGAGATGGCTTCCTCGCTCTTTTTGTGAAGACTTTGCGTCTAGTAGTATATTTATATATGATATACTTCAGTGGATTAGATAGATGGATAGATAGGATATGATAGGATAGGATAGGTTTGGACAGGATACATAGAAATATAGACAAGATTGATTAGATTGCTTAGATTGATTAGATGGATTAGCTGGATTAGATTTGTTAGATAGATTAGCTAGATTATTATATATATATATATATACATAGATTAGCTGGAGTTGATTGGATAGGTTCGATAGATTTGATAGATCGATGGGTATTTTTGTATTGTTAGACTTGAACATGTATAGCTGTATGGATGAATATATTTTTAGATAGGCACACATGCACTTGTATACTTCGGACGTGAATCGGTATGATGTCAAACAAATTTCATTGAATACTGCGTCCTCCTGACCAGAATGCAGGCGTATATGTTCAGACACTTTGTCATTCCGAAAACCTTTAAAAATTTGAAAGTCCAGTGTACTTTGTTCTAGGGGTTCTATTCCCATTCTCGGAGGATGATGTGTCGCACCCACCATTGTTGCAGGCAACTGGACCGTGCAGGAGCCTGAAAAGGCCATCTTTTATGTGGTGACCCGGCAACGTGGTGATGATTGTTGATGTTTTTTAAGGGACGCAATATATTGTGAGGGATGGGTTGAACCCCATGAACAAAAGGAGGGGGGTGTTTTTTTGGGTGATGTCAGGATTTAATTGTTGTAACATTGGGAATGTCATCAATTGAATTCAGAATTTGACCTTCAAATTTAAATGGTTTTATCCAAGAAGCGTGAATCGACAGCCAAGATTGTGGGGGAAGAAATAGCCGAAAGCGACATGTTCACCAGCAATAGGTGCAGTATAGCAAGTTACCAGTAAGCTGGGTGATTTCAGCCCATCAGTACTGGGTATGGGTCAGAACCAGATGGACTTATTTCGGGGTACACAAGATTCTGACCCCATTCCCATCTGGGGTAAGCCACAAAGAACTGGTTTCTCATGTTGAGCATTAACTATCCTGAAACTCTCCCATTTTTATCCATTTTTGTGGTACCCAATTCTGATCATATTCAGATTGGGGGTGCTGTAATCCGCAAGAGAATCATTTTGACTCTAGGCAATGAAAGGGGAGTGAGACTAAAGTGGAGGAGCCATAAGGAGTTGTTCAATTGGCTGAAATATGGCCCTTTTGCATCCTTTTGCCCATTTCCTGAGAATCAACTTTGGAGAGCCATGATTCTGTTCTGCTTGGTGGTGTCACATGTTTACCACTTTTGATCGATGACCTTCCCCGCATTTCCACAGGGGTTGCTCCACCAGACCAAGCCCTGAGGTTTGCTGCGGTCCCATTGAGCGACTGCTTCAATTGCCACCTCGTAGTCCGGAAGCGCCATATTTGTGTCACTCTGGGCCGCATGGGAGACATGGCTGGACGTGTCCATGTTGGGAACAGAACGGGGGATTTTCATGGAGTTGCCATTTCCAGGTCAGATCCATGACTTGATCATTCTGGAAGTGTGTACAGTATGGGTCAAATGTCAACCCCACGCTGGATTGAGATATCCTATGATGTCTCGTCCATCAAAAGTCTCAGCTAAAACCCAGTGGGAACATGAAGCACCTGCGATGTCAAGATTGGAGATCCACATGCTCGTCCCAAAGGTTTGACGGGTTGTCATCCCCATAGCACCTCCTATTCCCTGGCCGGCATGGCCAGCATGACTGGAGGTTATGATTGCGATGCCATCCTCAAAATGGAGAACATGGCTCAAAGGAAGCCACCGACGCTGGGCTACAAAAGATGTGAACTGCAAAGAGCTTATGAACGATTTGTGTGGGGTGGATTTCTCAAGGTACATAGTCCTATCAGTAGTTTGCAAGATTTGTTTGCCTGAGACCTGATGGAGACCTGACGACCCCTGTTGAAAAGGATTATTTTCATCGGGTTTTTCCGGATGTGTGTGTGTTTGCAGGCAGGCTGCCAATTCCTGAGGCCGTGCAATGATTCCGGATTGGGTATCGAGTTATATATCCATTACTGTATGTTTTTTGTTGTGTGTTCTCAATGAATAGCGTCCTTTACCATGGTCCATGTTTAGTAGAAAACCATCCGATCTTTGGGCTGTTGGTCCATATCCAATTTGTTCAAGGTTGTATCTATCCAAAGCCAGGATTTGTTCCGATTCAATGGGAAAGTGGACATTTCAAGAGAAAATAATGACCATACAGACCATACATGTTCTTTTCTGCCATGCACGTAATTATGACTTGGATGCCAGTAAGTGGGTAATACCTATGTTATACCCGATTTTCCCAGTTATATATATATATATATGGTTGATATATATATATATATATATTGATAGGACCACCAGTGTCTCTTCGTTCGAGCTCCCCGATGTCCGCCACCATGGAGGATGGTCATGCCCCCATTCCGTGGGAATTTCATGGGGCCAATGCAAGCATTCCCATGAACTCCTTGAAACCCATTTACTTGGATGGAATTACCTGGGAAATACCGTGGCCAATCCGTGGCCAAAGAAAGGGGGATAGATATGGATAGATATAGGTCCCTATAGATGATCATAAGATGATCAGAACATATCAGAACTGTATCCATAACTCTATGATCCTATAGAATCCCTATATGGAAAGGGGATAGATGATCATAACCGAATCATAACCCGTTTTTGGATTCCAACGTGACGCATTGGGATGCAGATCCAATTCCGACACACCAAGGGCACCACAGAGTGACTTGCTGGCGCGACGCGACTTCATGTTTTCCAGTTCCTTGAACGTTTAGTGGCAGCCATTGGCAGCCTCTAGCTGATGTAGATGTGGAAAAATCCAAGGAAAACCTATGAAACAATATGAAAAACCTATGGAAAACAATGGCAAACTAGGTGGACATGGAAAACCCAAGGAAAGTGATCTACAACTCAGGGGATCTATTTCTATACTGATTTATTCGTGGTAAATCTATGCATCTTGGGGTTCACGGAGCCTACATGCAGAAATTGAGGTTTGGTTCCGAGCGTGTTTGATGTTTGATATGAGTTAAGTATGAGTCAAAGATAGTTGACATCATCGAAACAAGCTGAGAATGTGCATCAAATCAATCATGGAAACATAGTTTTTGAAAGATACCAAGACTGTAAGTGATCTGAACTTGCAAGCTGCTGTCCAGCTGTGCAATTCAAACCTACTGGTAGCTCGCAACTAGTACAGTAACTAGGATTTTATTTGTGTATATAAAGCTTTGTTTAGGGTAATGGATTATTGACCACAAATGGGAAGAGAAACTAACGAAAGACAACAAGTTTGCAGTCCAGGGTATCTCGCATACCATAGGGATGGGTTGGAAAATCATGTGACGCGGCACTAGGCACTGATTTGCGATGGTGGAGCGTGCACAACGACTCATCCCTCCTTATGCCAGGAACGGGCTGGGTTTGATTGTCCATGGAAAGGGGAAGAAATGAGTATGGGTCAAATTTGGTACTCCAAATTGGATAGGATGGGATAGTTTGCTACCAAACATGGACCAAAATCTGTGATTCCCTGCATTCCAGATCAATTCTTGGTGGTCAAACAAGAGGACTAAACCATACTAACCAGCTTGAAACAGTCGGTTTATTTGTCTCAGTCTTACGTATTCTTACGTAGATGGTTTAATGGCCCATGCTGTAGAGCAATTTGGCGCTGCAGGTGTGCATGGTGGCATGCGATTGCTGTTGATTTTGCAAAGGTGTCTCTTGTTTTGGAAGGCCATAATGGGATATTCAACCATGGTTGCAAGGGTTATATCCCAACTGATGATGGTTATGACTATAGCCGACCCATAAAACCACCCTAGTCCTGCACGCCCATCCGTAGCAATTCCAGGAGTGACACACGTTCATCCCATGCCTTCGGCTGAAAGCACCTTGGAGGGACCCGGTTGGAATTGGGGGTTCCGTGAGTTTCATGGTCAATTTCTCGGGTGTGAATTGGAAGTTGCTCAGAGTTGCTCTTCACTTGATATTCGCAGCTTCGAAAGGAAGACAAATCAAGAAGGGATTCCATTAAATCCTTGAGCCTTGTATGACTTGATCTGAACTTTGGATTACTTTGGGAGGAAGGAAACGAATTGACAAGCATACCCGTACGCCTGCCACGACAGGGTTGCATGCTTCCAGACCAGTGATTTCAAAGTTTATTATATATAGTTGAGTTTAAGACAACAATGAACCAACTAAACATGATGAGTTGGGACTTTTGCCCCCCAATCCATGTTGATAGTTTTATCAGAGGTACAGAACCGAGAGCCTGGGAGCTTGCAGAGTCGAGAATCTTCTTCAGGATCACCATTGCATGTCATCAATCGCAGAGTGGATGCAGGTGTAAGGGAGAGCACTTTTTTCGGATTTGACATGATTTCAGCATATTTAACCACCATGTTTTTCATCACCATTTTGATCTATTTGGTGAAAAACATGGTATCCATTGGTATCCTGTAGTTTTGCTCTTCAACCACCTGACAAACCCGAGGTTTAGTCCCAGCCCGGGTGCGGGTGAACCGAACCAATCCGCCCAGGCGCGTCAGCAAGGGATCCAGAAATGTGGGAGTCAAAATTGAGGTACCAAAGGATCCTCAAATGGATACCAATGGCTGATGGCTTCCAAACTCAGTATTTATATGTATTCATAATCTATAATAGTCATTATATAATAGTCCTATATACGTAACTACATATTATATACACACATATTATATATAATCATATATCCATCCATTTCCGGGGTCCACTACTGTCGACCCATAGTTACGTGGTTGTCGTATAAAGCCGTCCAGTTTTGGTGGTATCAAGTTTTGTGGGGTACCCAGTTTCGACCATGTTTTGTCACTCGCCGGCGTAAAAGTGGCTAAGGCATGTCAGGGTGTAAGGGTGTCATGGATGGCACAACTTAAGTTGGCACGTTCAGAGCATCCCAACCTTCCTGAATTTGACAGCAAACTCCTTGATTTTTTGGCCCGGTGTGCTTTAGACATCGTTGGATGTGAGACACCGGGGTTACTGAGGTATTTCCTAACCTTCCAAGGACAGCCGGGGTATTGGTGGGAAATTTCGGGGTTGTCTCCGGGCAGCACAGCTGTGAAACGGTTTTCAAGAGGTAAAGCAGCTATCATCAGCTATCAATGAATAGTTGGTAGATGGTGAAAGCTCCAACCTGAATGAGCCCTGTTCACCTTTTTAGTTTGTCCCTTAGTTCTTCCAAGGTTCGGCTCGTTGGATTGGTTGGAATGTGGGGTCCTGACAGTCTCAAGAAGTCGGAGACAAGGGCGGGAAAATTCTGCTGAGGGGGGTCCCTGGAGGCTTTCCCAATTGGACAGCAGGACATATTTGGAAATATTGGAAATGTTTGGAGCAGTACCGTGGTCATCCTGAATTTGCTGCTGAAGGTGATCATGTGGTAAGCCCAAGAATCAAGAATGATCAATCCCAGAAAAAAAATCCCAAAAAAGGGTATACAGTGCCCAATAGTATTGAATTCCAACACTGAAACATCATAACCCCCAATTAGGGAGAATTCATGGCATTATTTTTGTTTGCCTCATGAAAAAAATCGCTGGTCCATTGAAAAGACTTCTGTGCTGGCAGGCACGCAGAATGACTGCCAGTCACTTGACCATAGCCCACGGCTGCTGATGGGTTCATGCTGTGGTTACTCATCAGGTGGGTCAAAATGTCAAGCCTAAAAATCCAGAGGTATATTGAGCCATTGAGGCAGCCATCGTTTGCGTGTTTTTGCATGAACCCGTTCAATCTTTTGGGTAGTCCGCCCATTTTGACCCATACCCATAAGTGCTTACCCAAGTGAAATTTTCAGGGATTTGAATAGCATCGAAGGTATCGACTCAAAGTACCAGTCGTATCTTACGCACTGATACGCACTGGGTGGCTTTAAAAAGATGAATCTCTGATTTCATTTCCAAAGTAAAATTGGAAACCAAACAAGAAATGTATTGTCTAATATTGTCTTGTATAATGTTGTATATGATCCCCCAAAAGAGGGGTTCCTTTTCTGTATATCCATGGTACTGCAAAAACTTCCCGGATGAGAGACATTTGATCTCAATTTCCTGAGGCATGGATCTTCCTATGTGCGACATAATGTTGAGGCCTGGTTCAACAGTATCTCAGTTGCACCTGGTGTACAGAACTCCAGCAAATATGGGATTCATCGCCGACAGTAGCTGCTATGCACCAGCGTATCATGTTTCACTACAATTATCACCTGTAGACCGTGAATTTCAATTATCATGAATTATACATAATGTAAATTGCATGATCATAATTAAATATAGAATTAATATACATTGTGAAAACATGTATCAATTTACACAATGTGTGCAAAGATCGATTTCGTTCGTCAGGCACGTTGCATCCCGAGGCTCTTATCATTCGCCAACGGTTCTACGTGGTGAGAAGGGGCAAGAGGTGCCTATGCCCAAAGAGATTCCCGGCGCAGCAGGTTTTTGGGGGCACGGCTTGGCTTGTTGGGTCCAGCAACATCCAGCAACCATTGGTATGCGTTCGTGTTTCGCAGGTGTTTCATAGGGTTGACCGTTGACCCTCCCAAAAGCCATCTTGCAGCACCTGCTGTAGGAAGTTCGAACCTCCCAGTGATGTTTTGGTGAACATTCATCATCCAACAGATTCCTTGAAGCAGAGCACCTTGGCCCAAAAGCAGTGATCCAAGTTTCAAGGATGTCAGAGTGTTCTTACTTGAGTGTGAAAGCTATCCTTTTTTCATTTCAAAGTCGACGGCCTGAGATTCCCTCCTCCATGTCGGCCGGGTTGTTCTTTTTTCTGCCCCAGCTTACAATTTTAGTTTTAATCATCTTCATTATTTGGGAAGAAAAATCAGAGAAACTGCAAGATTCTTCACACCAGAAAGCGTATGGGTGAACCCTAGGTGCCCGATTTGGCAATCTGGTCAAATCAAGACAAAGATAGACCAGTTGGTGTGTTTGAAAATAGGATATCCAACACTCCAGTGGTGAAGAAATATGTCACTTCATGTCAAATATTATTTGCCTCATTCAAATTGCCATAGATTGAGGGTACAGTCGGTTTTGAAACACACCCAAATCAAGGTGATGTTTTCTTGTCTCAAATTCTGCAGAAGGTCAATGTATGGTTGCGAACCATCTTAGGATTTTTTATCACATCCAAATGGGAATCTTAATTGGAAACCTGTGAAACATGTGGAGTGTCCCGGCATCAGCCAGGTTTCCAATATGATTCGCTCTTTAATTCTGCCTATGGCCTAGTGCTTCACGGTTTCCTGGATCAAAATCGCGGCTATGATGAGAAATGGATGCGTATCTCATCGAAGGGAGAAGGACTGTAATGTATAATGACATAATATTACATATAGTATACAATATTATACACAATATGTATCTATATATAATATATGCGCGCATGTATATGTATGTGTACTGGGATATGCTGGGATGATACCATCCAATGTTCGTAATGTTGGACGCTTGACTGACTACATATAGTTTCTACATTTCCAGTTTGACTGTCAGCACATAGTTTCTACAGTTCCGGGTTTGCAAGACGAGTGATTTCTGGCTACTGGAGCATCTAGAGATCCCCACTGTGCATTCTCTCCCAGCAGTGACTGTCGAATCTGAAGGGACATATCCCCCACAATACCCACCCCAGGCGAAATCTCAAAGAACAGGTCGCTGGGACATGTTCTTCTTGCGTGTCTTTCAGAAAAGACCTGAATATGAATGGCAAACTGGTTTTTGGATGTGTTCTTAATTTCAATCATTAATAATTAATATCATCAATGCTTTCACATAATTTTCTATCCTGTTTGGGAAGCTGATCCGAGTTGTACATCACTCTGCAAGGCCGGGTGAAGCATTGCCACCAGCTAAGGCCATGGTCGATGGAGCTATCGATTTACGGAGACTTTGAATGGAGGAGCCATCCCAGTTGCTCAGCTTACTGTGGAGCCTCTGGAGCCATACCCAAATCAAGCCATTGGCCCATGGCGAAATCCCCAAGTGTATTAGCGTTAAATAGGGGATAATAGGGGTGAATTCATGTTAATTCCCATCAACTTAGGGTCAAACCATGGTAAACCCCTTGGAAAATCATGGTTATCTAGGTTTTCTAAGTTATCGAATCTATACATATCTCCCAAAATAAGAACCTGATACCCCGACAATACCCACATATGTAGGTCATTGCCAATCTTTTGCGGACCTCTCCTCTGCCCCCAAAAAAACGAACAGACCCATTGCCAGAAGGGACTCCCAAAATTAGGTATACAAATTAGTTTATAACTAGGAGGCTAACATGGATTTATCCTGGATATAGCTATGGATGGGATATGATGGGGTCTACATCAGGTCATAGACCAACTATTTCGAACTGGGGGCCCCTTCCACTTGTTTAGGGTAGCCGGGGGGTCCCATGAATGCAACCGCTTCGAGGTGCTGTTGGCGGAAGGTTGGAGACTGCCCTTGGACGAATTGGTCGCCTCTTTTCGGGAAAATGGCTGCTGTGGACCAGGGGGACGAAAATGCTCCCAAAAAAACCTTATTATAGATATTATGATATATATATATATATATACAATTATATCATATATATATATATGCACATATATATTTATATATTATTATATATACATATACACATAATTGTATGTGTATATATATATATATAGATACAATTATATACATTTGTATATACATATATATACATACAATTATATACATATATATATATACATACACACACATTCGGTTTTTGTGATACTCTATGAGTCTATAGTTTGAGATTTGATACCGAAAACATCGCCGGGATATTTCATGAGAAATACCCGCCAGTCATCGGAAAAGTAGGAAGCAGCAGTCATGGGGATGATTTGGGTTTGTCCAAACATGGGGTATCCCCCAAAATTGCCCTATGGCAAAAATGGTGATACAGGACTGGATTTTGCAGAATACTAATCTACGGTTTTCATCGATTTTGTCGCGTGCTGCAGATGGCTCCTATGATGATGACATGAAACATGCTTGCTTTGAACAACCAAGAGCCAAGCTGGCAGTTGACAGTCCCTCACTTTCAGATGTTTATACAAAGACTTGAATTTCCCATTGCCATACCCTCTGGTAATTTGACATAGCTATGGAAAACGGCCCATTTGTAGATGATTTACCTAAAAAAATTAGACATGATGATTTTCCACGGCAAACCGTTGAATTACCAGAGGCTACTCGTTTTGAACTACCTGGTGAAGCCAGGATTAAAAAACGGCATCCAACTGCAATCGTTCCGGACCCAGGATTGGGAGCAAGTGACCATCCAACGCCCAGAAGCGATGAGTCGAGATGTTCCAGCTTTGATAGAGATTTGGCGTTCGTGTATGATAGGTTCCCAAAGAAAGATATGCCTCACCAGTGGCCGAAGATCCCAATGGTGGCTTCTGTTAGTTGGAATTAGTAATTTCTATCATGTTTTGTCTCATTATAAATATATATATATATACATGTATGTATCTATATATAGTTCTATATATATTATTGTCATCATTAAACATCACTGTAGATTTTTTTGGGGGGGGTTCTTGTTTAGAGGGTCAAGCCGCCGGAGACAGCATGAGGCATCCACCAAGTGGGGTGGAAAACAACTGTAATCATGGCTGGTATAGTTATACGTGTGTATTTGTGTGTACTGTTACTACAATAAATGTATAACATGAAAAATAGATAAAGATAGCTATAAGTATAACATGCTATAGAAGGCTATAACTTTGTTATTGGACATAGTATGATATGTTTGTCTCCATGATAGACTTTGGACGGGTACACCTCAAGATCGGTTTCTTTTAGCATCACTTTGAGTCGGAATCATCCCTCCTATACCTTGTCCAAATACTTACGAGTTGAAGAAGTCAAAAACTAGCACGCTCACATTGTATATTCAACTGATCCAAAGTTGGTTGACTGGGGCGAGCCCAACTCTCTTCCACGTGGCAAAGCTGCTTGTGTACAAGAGGGTCACAACTATGATTAGTAGCCAGTTACTAAATGGGATGATCCTCCAAGAGCCGAGCTTTTTTGCAAGTTCCATGGTTCCATGGCCAGTAAATCTACTTGCGAGCTTTCGCTCCCAACTGTGAGCTAATCCCAGTTACAATATTTAGTTATTGTTATCATTATATTATGTTTATCATTAACAGTATAGAATGCTTATCCACAATACATTCAATATATCCATAATTAGTCTCCATGGTAAGGCCAGTAGATATCTTCACAGTTGCTGACACACCACCACCCCACGATCCGCTAGACAGTGGACCGGTTTTTGAATGTGTTCCATATCGTGATCCTTCACATGTAAGTGTGTGCTCCCAACCATCCAGGATACTATATCCCAATTGTTACATCCCTCATCTGACATTTTGGGTTTCCTAAAATAGGGGTACCCCTAAATAATTCATTCCAATAGGATGTTCCATTATAAACCAACCATTTTGGGGATCCCCATGGATCCCCCATTTATGGAAACCCCCATTTATATTCATTTCACAGGATGGCAACGCTCCAGTGAGTCAAAAATGGAATCCTCTAGGGCGCTGTGCAGCTAAGGATAGTCTGACACTCGTTTGCAAATTCGCCGAAGCAACGTGTTTTTTTTTGCGTAGCCCAGCTGGGAACCCCGAATGTGTTTGGAAAATTATATTTCATGATATTTCTACTGAAAGATCTGAAAGGGGACCTAACCAGAACACAGCGCTTCGACATCAATGATCTGAGTTTTCCATGAATTCCATTTTGCAGGTGACTTTATCAAGCGATAAAACTGCTACACTGCCACACCAGCTGTGATTGCGCTCCATTTCCGAAGCAAGGGCTTCGTTTTTCCTCCACTCACTCTGCTTGCTTTCATGTATATGCAATACTGATCAAAACTGCATTTAATTTCCTCTTGATTATGTTGGAAAATGATCTGGGCTCAGGAGACTACAATTTCCGATTTGGCGTGTCTAACAAGTAGGTACACCCCAAAAGTGCAATATCTTCCTGGGAAGATGAGGTTCTAAAACCATTGGATTTGGAGGTATCCTATAGTTTCTGAGAAACCCAGCCATTTCCGAAGGTTCAACCCAGCCTCCTGGCCGTGATCCAGGAGTCGAAATGAAAGCATCATCAATGCCACACACCATCGCAGCTCGGAAGCTCTCGCCTGGTGGGGTCATGCCCTCTGGCAATCATGGCTGGAAAATCGGCCATTTTGTTCGACGATATTCCCATTGAATTTCCGATTTATCGACGATGTCCGACAGCTAGCCATGAGCTGATTCTCTGAGGAGCATGGTGTTTTGGTGTTGGGGATGCAGTAGCTAGAAATATGCAGAATTACAGAACATTGTGGATAATCATTCATGGGTTGGTGACCAATGAATGGATTATTATCCACAATAATTATCCAAGAATTGTGGTTGGTGACCACTAGTAAATATCAATATTCACGATGTTTATATCTTGTGGACAATAATCCAGCGGAAATTATTGTCCATCCGTGCCGATCCAAGCTGACCTTGCCGATGCAGTCGAGGAATCAGAGCGGTCTATCAGAAGTTGACGCTCAGCAGATCGTTGATGAACCATGTTTCAGGTTCTCCACTTTGGGTATCTTGGTTCTCATGCCAATCCCTTCCTCCTAATATTGAAATCACGCAAAATATTTCAAAATATATCAAAAGATTACAACGGAACCCCCCAATCGAAACCCCTGATTTAGTATTGGAATGTGTTGGATACATTTATTCTGGGGGCCATATGGGGGGTATTTAATACTGTGGTATTCATACCCAAAACCCTTTCGAAGCAAGACATCCACCAGTCAACCTGGAAAGATGTAGATGGGCATAGGGACAATCTTGGCGGTGGACGGCATTTGGACATCACTATTGACAGCCATTTGAGCCATGAATTACCGATACAAAATCTATAAAGTACAATAAAGTACTGTATATTTAAAAGCCTCCGGCTTATCCCGCGGGCCTCCCTGGCTGTTGCAAGCCGGTTTGAAACTCAGCTGTGCTAGGAGCAGAAGCCGTGGGACTGGCTGGCTTTGGTTTATGCTGAGGAGATGGGCCAATCCATGAGATGGAGTTGGGCCCATCCTAGAGATGGATTTGCGCCCACCCTGCAGATAGAGATGGGGCCATGGATGAGATGGAGATGTCCTAGAGATGGAGATGGGTGCATGAGATGGGTGGGCCCATTCTAGAGATTGGCTGGGCTGGCTGGGCTGGCTGGGCTGGCTGGGCTGGCTGGGCTGGCTGGGCTGGCTGGGCTGGCTGGGCTGGCTGGGCTGGCTGGCTGGGCTGGCTGGGCGGCTGGGCTGGCTGGGCTGGCTGGGCCTGGCTGGCTGGGCTGGTTGGCTGATACGAGAATGTACTAGCCTCGACTGTATTTGCGAGATTGCCCTAGTAGAGAATGCACTAGATAAGATTAGACTGTAGGTTCGTAGGTTCGATTAGAGTAGAGTAGAGAGGGGGGGGGTCCAGTCAGAAAAAGCAAAAATCCGTCGAAGAGAGACTTTTGAGCTTAAGCCTGGCTTCACCTAAGCTGTATCTGAAGACCATCCACAACACACGCCGGCAGGCCGGCGGATTAAAGTATTAAAGTATGTCAAATGTATATCATTGTATATTACTGTAATATATAATTATAATATGTATCATGTAAACGAGTTTGAAACTATATCCATTCATTAATTTGGCAATTGGGTTTGGATGTATTGAAACTGTAAAATATATCCATTGATTTGAAGCAACTCCAAGGGGCCGTTCTTTTATGTTGTTTTGGAATTTTGGGGCGCCTCCCTAAGTAGGGTAAATAGGAGTCTGCATGGGGATCGAGCAGCATGGTAGGACTTGCATTTGTGAAAGCAGACCCTGATATGGTGCTGAGGTATAAGAACTTTCCCAGATTTTTCATCATTTTCCTATGGTCAAACCCCTGTGAAATATTTAAGTAGCATTATATGTTTTTTCCTGATTAAATCACCTTTTTTTGTTGATTCATTTTTCTGTAGGGGCCTGCAATGTAGGAACCCATCTGGTCTTGCTGCCAGAACCCGAGGATGGTCACCCAAGAGATTCGATTGCTTTCCTTACTGCGCTCCGCAGCACTTTGGAAGCGCAACTGGCGTGAACGCGAGAAGCAAACGCTGCGGATGCTGGTAGATAGCTTGAGAAGCGACAAAAAAGCAGTCACCTGTGGGCAGCTGCTGAAGGGAAGGAGTTTTGGGTCAGCAGACTTGTCAGACTTGGAAAATGGATGAAATAGGCGTGTCTCGTCAACAAAGGTAACACAAGAAGGTAAACCAGCTGTAAATGAGACGATCCTAGAGATGATTTGCCTATTCAATGATGGCGATTTTGGGTTCCATCTCAAGTTTCGAAACTATAAACCTCCCAACCCAACTTTGGGATCTTTGGGAGATTTTGAAATATGTTTAATCTGTTAAATATGAACATGCTTGAACTGCACGTGAATGAATCCGATACTTGAAGGTTATCCATCATCAGGAAGAACGTGGCGTTTCCGTCATTTCTCACTCCGTGGGTCACTCCTGATGTAGGATACTCGTACTATAGATATCCAAACCATATGTATAAATCGATATTGTGCCAAGGAAGAGTTTGCCATGACTTTCTACGACATCGACGAGGGTTTTGCCCACGCCGGTATCGAAGAGGCATGGCTGGTACCTCTAAATCCAATGGTTTATGATCATTTTCCCTATTAAATGGCTACAAGTGGGGGGTATACCCTATTTTCAGACAAAACCATATGGAATCCAAACATTATTCTAATTTCCAGTCGGAAAACTTATCCTTCAAACCCGCCGCCAGCGGTTTCTATTTAAGTTTTCCTGGGCGTAGTTTGATGATCTCCAACTAAAAAGCCAATATGAACTTGAATCGCTGTCAGGCTATGCCAATGGTGTTTTCTTTCCAAATTTTAAGACAAAAGGGAGCGTGTTGGTGCATGCAATGCTTACTTTGTTTTCTCCTCTGCTGGGCACGAAGAAGCCCCAACACTCTGTGAATATCCAGAAATAGTCCATGAACAATATGAACATCCATGCTTTGTATACAAATATGTTTTATACACATACATTCACATACAGATGTAAAAGTACATACACTCTTTGTGTAATTAGTTGCATGTGATTGAAAGTTACATGCACTACAGAACACATAAGCAAAACATTATATATACACATCATATATATGATATATACATCATACATATAGATTATATATATACATATATATATATATATTATATGATACACATCATATACATAATGATGTTTGCATATATGATATTTGTATATGATATGTATGTATATACGTGTATTTATACATAGATGTATGATATATGTATGATATATATATATGTATATATATATATATACATGATGTATGTGTATGTTGAATATGAATTATCTATATAGATATGTAGTTTTAGAATCTGTAATAAACTAGATGTAGGACACTATGCATCTATACACAGAACATGTGTTGTGCCATAGTTCAATTGTGCCATTGATTCGCACCGGGACGGCTCCGGAAGGTGACGATCCAGGGCGACTGGTCCGTAGCGATCGTGTCGTACCTTGGAGAAATGGCCATGGCTTTACCTTTTGGATCCTTTTGGTAATTTCACATGGGTTTGTCTGAACCCCAAATGGCAATGATTATAATGATTATAGGATTATAGGGAAAATGATGATAATCCATTGGAATTGGGGGTGCCCAATTTTCAGACTAACCCACACAGCTATGGTCTGGATGGCCCATAGAACATCATAGAGTCATGGATGATTTATGATGATTCACCTACTTGTATGAAACATCGGCATTTTTCATGACGTGTTGACTGACTTAAGGGTATCTAAAGATATTATGCTAAACTTTTGTTGCCCTTTTGGCAATTTGATATATATATATATATAATATATATATATATATACATACATCTATCGTTTAGATGGCCCATAGAAATACATGCGTTTTATTGGGTTATGATGTTTTACCTTCCTCAAAGATTGTCATTGTTCTTGGCAAACTGTTGAGTTACCAGAGGGTGGATGATTCACCTATAAAGCATGGCCGTTTTTAATGACCATGCTGAATTACCAGGGGGTATACAAAGATATGATGTTTAGCGTTTCTTGACTGTTTCTCTATTTTGAATATGAAAAAAACACCAAACACCGGACGTGTTCAAGGACAGTCATCACGATGTTGTTATTTTAGGGGAACAAAAAGAACCATCCAACACGGACTGCAGTCGTTTAACGGGACAAATATCAATTTGCCAAATGCTTATACTACACAATGGACAAGTGATTGGTTGTTGGTGATTTGATTACATATATGATGTATATGTGATTCCCAATCGGCTCATTTTTTTTCGGATTGGTAGAATGATGTGGAATGTACAGTCAGCGACCTTAGTCGTAGCGATGTGCTGTTCATGGCTAAATTAGTTGCAGGAGAGCAGACCCAGGGGGTCGTAGCGATTTTCATTGTGTCTATGGGATTTGTATTGTTTGTTTTTGTGGTGGAACTATTCCCAAATGAATGGTTGTTCTAGCATTTAGCTTGCATTTGCAATTCCACATGCCAAGACTCTCATAACTCTTGACTGTGGATTACGTGATAAGTTTATGATACACACAGTACTGGTTTGAGTTGTGTTCATCGCTGCATGCAGGGTTTGGGCAATTTTTGAGCATGGGTTTGTCCGCAATTTGAAACATATACATATATATATATATATATATGCATATATATATACATATATGCATGTAGAGAGAGAGAGGGAGAGAGTCAATGAAAACACCGCTGCATGTTTTTGCTTTTGGGCCAATTGCCTATAGATCGGCCCCACGGGTTCCCAAAGGGTCTCGTTCGGGTCATTCGGGGTCTCCTTCGAACAGGCACCACTTTTTTCAAGGAGTGTGAGTGCGGTTCCGGCAATCCACTCCCAAGAGAGAGAGAGAGAGAGAGAGAAAAGATGAGAGAGAAAGAGAGATGGCGAGAGAGAGTGCGAGAGTGAGAGTGAGAGAGAGAGAGAAAGTGAGAGAGAGAGAGAATGAGTAAGAGAATGAGTGAGAGAGTGAGTGAGAGAATGAGTGAGAGAATGAGTGAGAGAATGAGTGATCGGATAGGTGAGAGAATGAGTGAAAATTAAAAGACCAGATAGCCCCACATGTCAACTTCTTCCAATAAGTAGCAAAAAAAGGTGAAGATGGGATGGGAAAAGCGGAAAAGTGAAAGGGGACGTGTGCAAGAGCTGTGTGTGACAGAGTTGTGTCTGAAAGATTTGTGAGTGAAAGGGATGTGGGTGAAAGAGCGCTTTCAGGGATGGATAAGATAGCAACGAGAACTGAAAAAGTGTGAAGGGGCCTTGCAGTGCAAGACTGTAATGGACCAATGGAGTTGACGCCTGCCACACAAAATGGAAGGCCTGCCACACAAAGTGAAGGTCGATGTCCCCAAGTGCCACGCCTGCCACGCAAACAGCCGACCAGGGCCCTCAGCGCGTGACAAGAGCCAGCCCAATGCCATACGTGCCACACCTGCCGCACAAGGTCGATGTCCCCAAGTGCCACGCTTGCCACACAAAATGACAGTGGATGTCTGCAACGCAAACATCGTGTAAGGTTGTGTGTGAGCAAGTTGTGTGCGAGCAAGTTGTGTGTGGAGGAGTTGTGTGTGAAAGGTTGTGTGTAAATGGTTGTGTGTAAACAAGTTGTGTGGGAAAAGTTGTGTGTGAGCAAGTTGTGCGTGGACAAGTTGTGTGTGAAAAGGTTGTGTGTGAGCAAGTTGTGTGCGGGCAAGTTGTGTGTGGTCGAGTTGTGTGTGGGCAAGTTGCGTGTGGTCAAGTTGTGGTGAGAGAGTTGTGTGTGGGTAAGCGACGGACGGCTGCGGACGGCGGACGGACGGGAGTGCACAACCAAAATCAAGAACCCCACACAAAGATGTGGGGAAAAAGAGTGAGAGAATGGGTGAGAGAATGAGTGAGAGAGTGAGTGAGAAAATGTGAAATGAAAGAAGACCCTTTTTAGGCATTCTCATGGTGTTTTGCATTGTTGCTGTGACCCTGCTGTGACGGGGTCGTAGCGATGTCTCCCCATTGTAATTATGGTGATTCCAGAAAATTGCTGTAACTAACTAAATTTAAAGTCTTTGGCTGTAAAAACCACCAACCAAGAAACATTGGCTACATTTTTGGTTTGCCAGCCAATCACTTTGGTCTGCTGGGTATGCATTGACCGGAATTTGATGTGTTCAGTTGGCATGTTCAGGATCATCGCTAGGAGATGCGATCAACCTTCAACTTCCCAAAAGCAAGCACTTAGAAAGTTGAATAGAAATTGATTACACACCACTTACACTAAACCATTTGGGAAGTTCACCATTTGGAGTTCGAATAAGTGTTTGTTTTTTTCCACGAACTGTTCAACCGTTGAACCATGGGTTGATTCCACGAGGAAGCAGACGAGCATCAACGTGATGCATTCACCGGATTTTCAGAAGATCAAGTGCCCCGGTTAGAAGAGTGAGCCACTGTTCACTTGCTGCAGGTGACCAGTTGTGCCAGTACCGATAGGTTATCACCTGGCAAACCTTGGTTAAATGGACTCATAGGTGATTTTTTGAAAGCAGATTCAAGCACTAAGCATTGATGAGTTGCTTAAGACGTGTTCAAAATGCGTTCTAGCATGTTCTCGCTATAAACAGCTTGATTACGAACGGTCACCATGCTCGGCCAAAGATGGACGTCTTTTTGCAGATTTGCCGTGGTCCAACCATCCTGGCCCCGAGAAGGGCTGCCAAGGTCGCATCCGATCCAGCCATGGCCATTCCAATGACCCGCTCATAGTTCCTGATACTTCGAACTAAAAAAAGAAACACTATTATTCTGCATAATTTTCTTCACCCTCCAGAATACTATCATATAGTTCTGGAGACAAAGAATTACTATATACGTTTCAGTGCACTATCATGTAGTGATAGATAAGAACAAGATGGTCCAGAAGGTTCATTTAGTGATGCTTTGCTATACCATCATTCAGTAAATGGTTCATTTATTGATAACATACCCTGTGATTGTTCTGGTGTTTTCCGTTGAAGTCACTCAGGTTTCGCTCCACCATGCCCTCGATGGTGCCTTGAAGACACAGCTGATGCGCCAACATTGGGGCCCCAGAATTGCAAGGGTCAATGGGGAAAATCAGGGAGTTCCAAACCATTGGCTTTTGGGGTAATTGGCAATTCCCTTGATTTTTGGACAAAGCCTTCAGAACCTCGTAACCTCCAATTTTTGTGATTTGAGCTTAAATTTCCATCCTTTTGGGGATGGAAATTCGAATTGACTCATCCCAGTTGCAGACAAATTGAGGTACCTCAAAATGATGATTAAACATGATTAAACCATCAACTCAAATGACCATCAACTCAACTCAAAAACAGATACCATCCTGTCAGGAATAGGTTGAAACCACCAAGCAGGTAGAATCCCGAGTACGTCTCATGGCAGCAGCAAGGCAATGGACAGTCCCACGCATCCACTGACCTTGACCTACCAGCAGTTCCAAAAGGCACGGTGGGAAAAGGAGCACCCCCCAAGAAATGGTCGGTTGACGATTTTTAGACTCTACTGGCGGTATTTTACGGAACATCATAGGATATATAATACATAATACAATATAATACATACATTCACATATACTGGAGGAAAATGGGATAAATCATTATTAATTTGGATAATCAACACTACAGTATGATATTTCTGTGTGTGTGTGTGCCGGAACATCGCGTATATGGGCCAAATGGCAATTTGAGCTGGGAAAATTATGATAAAGTGATACACCATCAATTGTCGGGGCGTTCCTCTTAGTTTTAAGAAAAAAAACATGTATGGTACACAGTATTTCCCTCTTTGACTGGATGGAAACAATCAGATGTTTTTGCGCTGAATGTATACTATTGATCACTATATTATAATCACTATTGACCACTGTTGATCACTAGTAGCCTCTATTAGTCACTATCATTGACTATTGGTCATTATTATTATCAACTCGACACCAACATGTCCCTTCAATACCCAGACAGAAACCTGACCCAGAAGCAGGCATATGTGTTGGCAACAGCTGAGTCCAAGGATCAATTCGTGGTACATCTAATTTGATGGTAAACATATGCTTATGTATATATATATATATAATATATATATATATACATATACTTCTCGCAAGCCACCAGCTTCGCCAAGTGTGTACTGTACATATAATGTATATATGTATAGGTATAGACATATACCAACAGTTTCATGATAATTTTCCTTCCATATCCCATTTCTTGAAATGTTTCACTACCAGGCAGTCACAGTGCGCTTCAATGACGTGGACTCGTTTGAGGCTTTGGTGGGTTGGTAGGCTTCAGAGCTTAGCAATGGGGGATGGGCAGCAATTTATATAGATGAGGTAGTTTGCCAGGAACGACAATCGTGATTTACCATCAAACATAGTGATTTTGCCATCAAACGTGCTGATATCACCCATGCAACCATGAAAATAAACAGTCCGACCAGCAGAAAATGGCGCTGTGCATTTGAGATATTTCGAGAGACCGACTGGTCGTAGATACTGGGAGCTCTTTGTCGTGAGGCATGCTGAATCCTCAAAGCTACGTGAACGGTTTTGCACCTGAAATCATGAGTTTTTTTTCCCGGGGGAAATGATCCAATTGATTTAGTTTGCTGATATTTCTGTGATTTTCTGTGGGTCAAAACCATTTTTGGCCCCTGGTGATCCCCAAAATCCATCAATTTAGGGGATTTTGTATGGTTTTGTCACAAAGAGTGAGGCCGCTCGCTGGGCACGAAGATTCTTAGGATTGGCTTAGGGTAGAAGAATCCGTGTTTATTCATGTTTATTCTGAATTTCTACCAGTATCTACCCCATCATAGTAATTAATCCCTTGCCACCAATACTAAGTCCAACCCTGAAAATCCCCGATTTAGTATTGGATCTATTTATATAGATTTATCATACTAGTCCACTATTGGGGGTACTCGTATTGAATGTTAGGGGGATGGGATTATTCTGTGTGTATTTGGGATGGGCTTACATCTTGATGCAGGTCCCAGGCTTGTAACCCAGAAACATCACTCCCTAAAGATCCTGCATCTGCCAGATCAGCTTCCGAGTTCGCAGCCCCAGTTCGGCAAGGATGGCAAGGATGAGATAGCAGGGCTACGGGTCAAAGCCAAGGGGCCCCTTGTGAACTCTAAATTGCTGGTTAATGGGGGTTCATCCCCCCAAAGTATGGTAGAATACAGTAGGTCTTGATCCATCGCCATATTCGTAATACGAGGTGGTTGGGGTGGTCTTAGTCTTGGACAGCTGCCTGCAGTAGTTTTGCAGAGTTTTCTGTGAAAAAAGGCCACAATTTGCTGACCATTTGGCAGTATCACGGCACTATCAAGGTAATTATGTGGTGGCTGCCTGCCATGTCCACACGTTTGCCATACAGATTCATATATCATACAGAGATATATGGAGTACAGTACCAACGCCATTGACGGACGCACTAGTTTCGTTCAGAAATGTTCATTAAATGATCAAAGCTCGCAACGTTCAGAGTTCATGCGACAGCGTAGCAAGATGTAACAAGTGGCCCTGGCGAGCAGAAGACCATGTGCCCTAAGCTGCATGGTACCAGTGCAACTTTGACTGTCATATGACTGTCAGCAAACTCACCACTATGCCATGCAAAACTATATACATGTATGCATAATGATGTATTGCATATACATGTACTGTACAAGTGTGAATTGTTTGCTCGTGTGCGGGTGCGTAATTTCCATTTCGATCAGCATCCACAATGCTTACCAGAGTTCCTAATCTGAAGTGGACAAGCGATGGATGTCGATCCACAGACCACACGGCGCAAGGTTCTTACTGCCGGCGCACATCATCGCTTCTTCGAGTTCGCAGGAAGGGACTGGGTGGTAATGAACCCATCGGGTGAGTAGCTGCATCCATCCCTATTGGCTACGGGTCCAAAACCCTGCTACCCTGGTGAACATCCAAATAGCTAGTAAATAGATTTTTCCCCTTCGAAACCAGGAATGAAACCCCACATGTTCTGGGGAGCAACAGCATGGCAAAGAGACAACAGCAGGGTAAATAGATCACTGCAAGGATGGTTTACTGAACATTCTGGGTTACAATTACATTTCTCCCATGTTTTTTTTGGTGCAAAATCATTTGGATGTTGGACACAGCCAAACCCAACATGTGAAAAAAGTCCTTAACAATCTGCTGCTGTACATTTACACATGGGAGACATGCTGATCAGTGTCAGTATGGGTCAAAACGATTGAAAGTGATGATGAACCTTCCAAAATGGATGATGCCATAGATTCTAAACATCCAAAAATGACTGAAACATTGAAACTCCATGGGTCCATATATGTCCATCTGAAAGAACCATAGCCTCCAATAGCCTCCAATCAGCTCGTGTCGCAGGCGAAGCCTCCATCCTGTGTGCTCACCTGCCGTCGGGCGGAAAGGCACCGGTGGGAAAGGCCTATTGGAATCCCAAGAAACGCGTGCCTTGGTCCGTTTGGACATGGCGGATCTGGGAAATTTACTGGTTTCAGTCCTGTAAATGATGTTGAATGTGATATTTATGTTGTTTGCAACGGTGGAACACCAGATTTTGCTTGAAATTATTTTCTGGTGTGTTTTCCTTGGTATGATGTACAATGATATACATACAGTATGTGTATATATATATACACACTTTTAGTATATATATATATACATATATATATATATATGTGTATACAAATGTAGTAACTATAGGTAATCATATACCCCTACGTCTTCAAATTGTAAGAATGTTTGCCTTTGGCCAAGAACTTCTTTGTCAACAAGAATTGCCTTTTTCGGGCAGAACTACTTTTCGTATGGTTTTTATGACAATGCCATTTTGGAGCCCCGCCCAACGGCATTATATACCTGACCCCGAGTGGCAGACATCTCACAACAATATGTTTTTCCCCAGACTCCTTTTTCCAAGAGCCGCTGAAGTTGCCGGTTTCAACTGCCGAAAGAAGTCAGACACGGAGAATGTGCATGGCGGTCTCAAGCAATGCAACTGCGGCTCATCACATGGAGAAATGCAGTCATTTCCGCTCACATCCATCCTCATACCTCCACATCCCCCGGGGCCCCTGAATCTCGCATGCCACATCCCATTTCGCTTTTGTACACATGTCATGTATAATATGGGTAAAACAATCATCAACCATCCCCCAAATCACCATCAATAGGTTTCAATAGGTGGTTTTTCTAGGTTTTTCTACCATTCCCAGTCATGGGTGGTTTATATTGGTTTATGGTATTGTTTTACCCACATCATATATACCTTTAGGTTCAGCTGAATCCGAAGGTTATCGATCTCCAGTCCCTGGGATGGCTAAGGCTCCACCGGGTTTGGTCCCACGGAAGCCATTCGAGGCCCCTTGAGAATCTCCTTGGGCATTTTTGAAGAATTGAAATTGCCAAAGAATCATTTAACAATCCATCTTAGATTGATATTTCAAAATATGCTTAATCTTTGACTTTTGGATATCTTTGCTTTTCAAGATGTCATCTTTGATCTTTTGATATGTATCGGGGGTATTTCAAGAATCCATGTTTACAATCAACGATGAAACCATTTGTGAAATCCACGATCCACGTTCGAAGCTTCAGTTTTCTTGGCGGCATCGAAGTGGACCAATCTGTTCTCGCTAGTGGTTTCCACAAATGGGATGATGATTCCAATTGCCTTGTGGAATTTAGATGTATTGAAACCGCTCTTCAGATGATGTACGCCGAAGCCCAAAAAAACACTGGCTGGGCCAAAGTCTAGTCCAGAAGAGCTCAAAGACTCAGATCGATCATGCTTTGGATTCAATGGAAAAAGTGGATGAAATCCTGTAAGTGCCATGGGAATTCGGAACCCAGTTTATGGACTTTGAATTTTAGATCTTCACACACACACACAGATGCAAAGTATGGTACACGTGGTGTTTGGTTCACGAGTCGATAGTTCTGGGACAAAGAGTATCAGGACATCGGACAGCTCAGAACTGAAAAGAACAGATTGATGGATTGTGAACATCACACAATATATGATAATATATGTATGTTTTTGTATTTGCATATGCAACTCATGTATAGAATCACATGGTGTTGAATGGCATTCTATGAATCTCGCTGATTGATACCTTTGCTGTGAACGCCGCCAGACTGTGGCACTCACCAAGCACAAGTGGATCTTCGAAGGTTGGAAGGCCAGGAGTGCTTCGGAGGGTTTGGGGTCCGGCCGAGTGGATCGGTTTGCCGAATAACACCAAGGGCAAGAATTCATTGAACTAGGTGTGTCTGAAAATGGGTATACCCCCTAGTTGTGTCTGAAAATGTGTATACCCCCATATTTTCAGACAAACCCAAATGCTTCAGAGAGGTTGACACCACAGATGCGTCTTTCAAGACCGATCCCACAGGAGTTTCCAGAGTGGTGCAGCAGCAACCAGCGCTGTTTTTCAAACAATGTAGAGATGCAACCAACTACCAAAGATATTGGACAACCCCGCAGCCCCCACGTGGAGGGAAGAGTGCACTAGCTGGCAGTCTGCAACCGCACAAGCGACAATTCCAATGCGGGACACAAAACCAAACAGCCGCAGGCAATTATGCAAAGATATTCATTTGGAAAGAATTGCACCAGCTAGCACTGCAGCTTGGTGGTTTTGACATGCTTTTACATCTTTGACATGTTTCTTAATATGGTTTTGCCTATAGATTGCTCATTTCCCATTCAACAAAAATAGGTGACTATCATAAGTTTATGGTGACCACCACAACCATTTTACATCACCATCACGATCACCATCTCGACACTGCCAGGTAACCGAAGGAGCTGCCATACGGCCGCATGATATTATCTTCGGTGGCAAAATTCTGCACGGTGTCTTGAGTTGCAGCAGTGGCACTGTGGTCCTTGAAATTTTAGGCCAACTGTGTTTTGATATGTTTTGTAACCTACATTGTAATGCTGATAAATCGTTTTATTTTGTGGCATCTTCTGACTATGTTATAGATTATGTATATGTACACCTAGTATATATTATATATATTACATTATATTACATACATACAATACAGTAACCAAATAAAGTTTCATTATACATGTGTATATATATATAGAGACATAGAATGATTATACTTATAATGTATGCACCCATGAAAATGGGATTGTTTTGTCTTAAGGATGCCATGTACGTATTGTACACCCCATTTACATCCATTTACATCCATATACATCCATGATAGTCCATCTAGCACATTCTGGAATCAATCAAAGTAGCCAGTCTTGCATTGGTTGAGTTGCAAGATGTTGGCAGCAGGGTTTCAGTCATTTGAAGACGTCACCCAATCCAAGTTTCTGAAATGTTGGAAACACAAGGCAGATGGTCACTGTTTAAAAATGAACGTTCAGATTTATATGCATCCAATCTATTTATACTGGTTAGCGGTTTTTCTGGCTTGAACCCACCGACTAATATAGCTGGTCTCGGAGATACTGCTGCCTGTTGCTGTTGAAATCAAGGAAAAGAGCTGCAGCCGAACCGCACCTTGAAGTCCTCGGCCAATGGCACAGTTTCT
This sequence comes from Symbiodinium sp. clade C Y103, assembly GCA_003297045.1. NCBI lineage: Eukaryota > Dinophyceae > Suessiales > Symbiodiniaceae > Cladocopium > Cladocopium sp. clade C. Next base: position 31,422 of record BGPT01000203.1, read on the forward strand.
CTGCTGCAGTCCGAATGTCATGGGACACTGTGGATGTTGGCTGTTGTGCTATGGCTGTCAGAGATTCTATTTGATATGGATTCGTCTGAAAATGGTGACTACCATCAAACGGCTGTTTTAATAGGGAACATGATCACAAAACGATACACCATCAAATTTGGTGGTACCCTATGTTCACAAACCCATACTTCAATATCTTCCAATTACAGAGCTAGGTCAAGTTGAGTCAATCTGTGAGGGACCAGAGATTCAGATCCCCAGTGAAGAGTTGTCCCAAACTTGCTGTAGGGCGAAAAACCAACAGGAAAACACCATATTTGGATTGTAAAACCAAGCCTCCTTGGAAAAGAAAACTGTTCATCACCAACCCAACGATTCCCATCGCAGCCTGGGACGATTAGATGTCTCCAAAAATGGAACTACCAAATGTCCAACAATTATCATGATCTTTTCCCTTTTAAGAACTTGTTTCTTGTGGATATGCCATGTTCGGACACATATCAGATTTTTTGGTAATAAGTTATATATAATTATATAATATATATATATATATGTAGCCCATAGATTGTTTCTATCAGAAATGTTTTTCAATATACAATTTTTGATAGTTAGCTAACATCGGTAACTGTTGGACAAGAGCCACATCCCTTCTTCCGCCGCGGGATGAGGTGACGCAACTCCTGCCGCAGCTCGGTTCCGGGATCGGAAAATCCACCATGGGTTCAATGGAGCTTCAACAGAAATGTGGATTCAATATCATGTAACCATCTGAAATGTGAGGCTAACATCATGGTTGACGCATTTTTCGGTTCTGGATTCTGGCTGTCTTCTTCAATCGACCGAGCATGAGGGGATAGGTGGACATGTTGGTAGCTCCTGCCCAGCTTGTAAAGGAGAAATCACGCTCTTCATCCCAGTCATAATCTGAAAATAAAGCATCACCGCAGGTCGTCCTTCAACAAAACCCAAAGATTTCTAGGTTTTGCATGATTTTGCAAGTTGATCTTGGAATTCATCCAAAAAATCTAAGCCCAGATGCGAACCCCCAGCTTTCCCGAGGCGAGCGCATGCGGGTCAAACCATCATGCCCCACGTGGGCGTTGCCATCATCGCTTTCCCTGTGGTGCACCCACCTGGCCTGGAGGTATCTGAGAAGTCCAAGGGTGCCTATGACGCCTGGTGGAGAGCTTGGTGGTAATCGACTGGTTGATTTTACGGGGGAAAGTCTGAAGGAAATTGGGAGGAAAATCATGGAAAATATGGTTTCAAATAATTAAAACCTTGAATCTTTGGAAACCTAGTGTAATAAGATGTTCAATGATGTTTTGCTGTTGCCTTGAGATCGGTAGAAAATGCTGGCTTGACTTATTTCTGTCGGTATCCTGAGATGGGGCAGGTCGTGGAGATAACCATCCTGTGGTTAGTTGGATGATGGTTTGTCTGAAGATGCGGATTACCCAAAATTGCCAATTTACCCAAGACAACAATGAGAAAGTATCGGATTTTGCGTATCATATTTTCAGATATTTTAAGACAACCCCATATTGGAGATACATGTATACATATATATATAAATATATCATCTATGAATATATACATATACATATATATATACACATATTATAGTAAGTTTTTTCAGAGCGGGGCATGGCAGTCTCCAAATGGGTTTTAGAGGTCCCTTTTTGCCATTCTTATGACTGCTATGCCGGCTCCCCATGTAGGTTTGCAAAAGCCCAGTCCTCCAACCTCTGATCGCAGCCAATTGTGGTTTGGAAGGTTACATATATGTATATACATGTAATCTTACATGTATATATATATACATATACCCATACATTGTGCATGCATGTATCCATACTTACGTACTTACATACTGACATACATTACATTACATTGCATTACATTACATTGCATCACATTACATTACATTGCATTACACTATAGTACATATACGTATACATACAGATGTATATATATATATGTATATGTCTATATACTATAAATATATATATATATACACATACACATATTAAATAATGTTTCATTTATGTATGTATTTGAGCGTGTACATTTCTGCGCTTATAAATGCATGTACCTAACATTGAAACGAGCACACCTATACATATTTGGACCCAGAGTATAATATATATATATATGCTTCACGAGGAACAAAGCTTGTGCTTCTTGAACGCTTTACAAAACATCCATCTCGGTCAACCGCGGATCACATTTTTAAGTCGGTTTCGTGTGGCAGGTGTGGGACGGTCAATTATCACCCTCTTTTAAATCTTTAAGATTTTAAAGCTTTTGGAGGGTGGAAATGCGACCGGGGTACGACAAAGCTCCATGCTAGGATTCTAAGGGAAGGGGTGTGCAGGAACCAAACATATTCACTTTCGGAAGCTCAACAAGCGCAACTTTTGTCCTACCAGTAAGTGTATATATATATATATATATACATACATATATATATATATATCATGTACAAAGAATTGTTGGCGTCAAAGTATTGGTTCAAACCCATGCCTCATTTGACTCAAGGCACAGTACAGCCATTGTATTAATGTTCAATCGGATTTATCTTTGGTCATAGTCATGATGGTAGTCATGACTTTGGTAGCCTAAACTCGCACCCAGGATGAAATTGCCATCACAGACCGTGCCTATCGTGTGGCTGCATTTCACGCTTCTTGGCCTGCAGCTTGCAACTTGTTTCAGCCTAGTCATGGCTGAAGAGTAGGAAAGCAGCCCAGAACCCCATGGTTGAAGCCTCTTTTTCCGCATGGAAATTGCGGTTCTGGGATATTCTGATTTTTTTTTGGACGGGAAAAAATGGTATACTCAATGTTACCCTGTACCCATGGATCATGAAATGATCCTGAAAGTGACTGCCACCATGTCCTAGTCTATCACTCGGGGATACAGACACGGTCTCGTAGTTGGTGTGGGGATACAGCCATAGTATACCTATGTATCGTATCTCTATGTTCTGGAAGGTGGAGAATGCAATAAATGGATTGATTTCACAGAATCTTTGCAGGAAACTAAGGTTCAAACCATCAAATGTATTCAAATGCAGGGTTTCCAGCAAATCTTCGCTTAAACCACTTCTTTGATTGTATGATTGGTGGGTGAGCCACCCAAAACCACCGAAAACTTCAAAATATGAAAGTTTTTGGTCAAGTCTTTCACTTCTGCGAGACCAATTTTAGTATTTAGAACTATTTAGAATGTTTAAAGCCTCTTGAAATCCATAAGATATCTATGAATCACTCTATATCCATCCATAACTGGCCAATTCATACCACGGACATACCTTTGATTCACCTGGATATACAACTCTATCTTATCAACCTTGATCTATGGCCAGTCTAAATCTGGTCCACTTGTGATACGGCCTGCCTCATTAGGTGACTGCTGGAGCTCACGTCTCAGCTGGTGACACCATCTTTTCTGGCTACCCAGTGGTAGGAGCTCCGCAGCTCCCTCCAGCATCAAATATGGTGATTTACCCATCAGGAATGATGATTTACCCTCTGGTAAACTAACATATAGCTATGGGAAATCACCATTTTTAATGGGAAAATCCACTATAAATGGCCATTTTCAATAGCTACGTTCAATTACCAGAGGGTAACAATCCGAAAAGGTTAGGAGCCTCAGATGTATTTTATATAGCATTGCTACGTGGGAAACCCTACATTTGAAGATCATTTTCCCTAACCATGGGTTTTCCAAAACTACTGTATGTTGATACACGGGAGGGAAACATATATCAACTATGAACGGTGGAAGTATATAGTCCTTGGCTTAACCATCAAAAATTGATAGGTAATTAGCGATTAAACATGGGGATACTAAGTTGTTAGACCAACAATATGGCAAGGAGGATATCGGCTATGAATTTTGGGGATATACCACTAGCAACAATATGGGAATGACAAGTGATGATGGGGGTATGAACCATTAATGACAAGGGTAGGAACCAGCAATAATGGGGATGTGTTGGTTTATGTGGGAAGGGGGCATTCTAGGATGGCCAAAAGCTCGAATATGATTTGTTGCTGAATGAATTGCAACCTCTTTGCAATACAGTATTGTATCTAAACATGTGTAATCAGAAATGTGCAAGTGTACAGACGTTGTTAGTAAGGGATATCCCTTATAATCTATCTTACGAAGGGTTATCTAGTTATATAGGCTGTATATAGAGTATCTGTTGGGGTCCCAGAGGTCCCAGAGGTCCCAAAGGTCCCAGTTGGGATCATGTCAAAAGTTTGGTCGTTTCAGGAGAGAACTTGGGCTCCAAGATTGATTTGAAGGCCATGGAATCCGGGCGAGCTGAAAGCGTTCTGTCCTTTGGTGATCTCGGCTGGGGCGATCACATGAGATGTTGGGCTTCTCGATATTTTCACGATGATTTGTTGGTAGTTGCAGAATGAGAATGCTAATTTTCCAGTATGGTACATTATAGCACGTTTTGGAATAATTGGAGGCGTTGATTGCTCGTGTGCTCTTATTAGTTTAGAAACTGCCGTCAGCAGTGATGGTCACCTATTCTGGATTGCTGTGGGTCAACACACATTAAGTCTCAAGGCCAAAAAAGATGTATCATGTAAATATAGTATATACACTATATCATATCACATTATGTGCGTATGGAAATGTAATGAAATGTATATATGTCAATGCAACGCAGTGTCGTTTAATTTGATTTAATGGAATATGATATAATGTAATATAATATAAGTATAATAAAAGATGACATAATGTAATGTAATATAACGTAGTTTGACGCAATGTAGTGTAGTGTACTGTAAGGTATGTATCGACATCCGCACGTACATACAGACAGACAGATAGAAAGACGAACATACATGTCGAGATATGTCAAGATATGTCAAGATATGTCAAGATATGCAAGTACTAAGTACTGATAATATTATTGTTTGCATCCCGGCAGATCTTCCTATATCTTCAATGTTTTTGTTTTTCCGGATGCTTACCTCTGCAGCTCTGGGTGAAAAGATCCAAAGTCATCCAAAGTCAAGCATTCACAGGTATCGGAAGCACCGATGTCGACATATTTCAACCCAGTTCCAATCATTCATCACTTTGATTGAGGACTCTGATTCCCGGGCACTTTGTGTTGAAAGATGTGGTGGTGCTGCAACTGCGACCCATGGTGCTATATCCACCTGGTCTGGAGCAGAAAGCACAGGTGAGCAGGGTGGGCCTGGTGCCAGGAGAACTGGAAACCAAAACACCTGGCGAACTCAAAAAGCAGAAAAATACACCATAGAAACCAGGGAAACCATGGAAAAAACAGAAAACATAGAAACGAGGGAAACATAGACACAGCGGGCACAACATGCTGTAAATACTGAGACAAACTGAAAAAGTGCCGAAAGCACAAAAGCCACGACCGCCTATTTGCCCGGTGGTCCAGCTGCCGTTTAGAAGCTGGCTGAGGTCAGAAGTTTCCAATCCAGAAGGGAATTTCCGATCCAAACAAGACAGAAATGTAGGAATTCAAGAACAACAACACCGATTTCACCGAGACAAGTACTCTAACCCCCAGCTTGTTCAGGCCTATCAGCAGACACACCAATGGTAAAACACATGTGACATTATCTGACGATTTGTGGTCCAGACCATGTGGGGGTCCCCTCTGACCATGTCCACAGGATCAGGATCACATTGTCAAGAACTGGAAAGCATTGCGATTCCATCGATGGAGGGTTCCTTGGCTCCACTGCAGGTGATGCGCGTTCAACTTGGGGTGTCAACATGGCGGCGAAATAGACGAAAATACTAGATCAGGCCCCCTAAAATGTGATGTTTGACGTCAAAGGATATCCTGTAGTGTAAGGACCCTGGTCAAGAGATGTCAAGAGTAGTTTACGTGCAGTTTCAATCAGCGAACGACCTGGTGTTTTTCCAGAAGGTGAAGCCGCATACCGCATGCGATCACACTTCGTTCACCATTCCATTTTCCGAAGGATGTTTCCCAGACAGCGAAGCTCGAATTCATAGGGCCACATGATGCTTATATGACACTTGGCGAAGTCTGGTACTCAGTGACAGTCCGCGTCACTTCAAGGGGTTCCCATCACCATTCGCCTCCCTTGTTCTTTTTTTGGACCCAGATTTGCCCCACGTCACCAGCATGATTATATCAATATCAATTGTGAACATAATTCTTTGATTTTTGTTCATATAACAGTATATTACATCTCATGATAATTCACAATTTGTTGGGAGATGTATCCATCAACCTATACCCTCTGGTAAACCACCATGTTTGATAAATCATCCATAAATGGGCATTGTCCCTCCCGAGAAGCCAGGTGCACGTTGGAAGCCATGTTAAACGTGGCCAAGCCCTTTTGACCTATCATCGCCTTGGCGACTTGGACATCAGACATCAGATGGCTGCATCTGAAAATCAATTGGACCCGTGACCCAGAAATGATGAATATGTTGAAGATGGTTCAAGATGGTTGCAGAGGGTTGAAGAGCATAAATGTATATACTGTACAATTATGACATATAATGACATAAACATGTTTTTGTTTGACATATTCTTCAACCATTTTCAACCATCTATGTTGCGGTGAATTTTGGGCCATGGCCAAGACAAGTTGGAGGGAACACTGTCACTGTTTGGTTTCATATATATATATACAATATAATATATATATATGCCTATATATATAGAGTTTCTTTGTGCTCGTGGATCTATTGGATTCTGTGCTACAGTAGACAATTCTGAGCTGCTTGGTGCTTTAACAACCATACCCTCTGGTAATTTTACATAGCTCTGGAAAATCACCAGTTTTAACAGGTAGATCATCTGTAACTTGACATTTTGCAAAGCTATGTTAAATGACCAGAGGGTAACCTTTTATCTTTATTTCAACGTTTGGTTTTGACTAGGCACGGTTGGTACAGATTGAAACCACTAGTTGCTGTAGTACTTTGGGTTTCTCAGCTCTCGCTGGTGGGCGACAGGTGATAATAGGCACCGCCATGTGATGAAAAGCAATGTCGCTGGTGTTGTGAACAAACTTGTGCAGCTTGGAATGATTAGATGGGTACGGGTGAAATTGGGCTACCAGTGGACCCACAAAATTGATCCTTTCTAGCATATATTACGCAGCATTGCTGATATTTAACCATCTATTTTCAGGAATTGGTATATACATTAATTTTGACGCATACCCAGATCTGAGAATGGTCTTATGGACTAAAGTTTCTAAAGAACATGAAGATTGCACCAACAAAAGTGGAGATCTTGAGAGAATCAATCAAGAGAGATGGATTTCTACATCTGACACAAACTTACACAACAAATACAAGTGCTTAGCTCAACATCAGGGACCCCTTGAATCTTCTCGTGGGTCCCAAAGCCTGGAATGATGCAGACGGGACGGCTCTCACCAATACATGTACAAGCATTTGTGTAGTAATGCATGCATATATCATACAATATTACACATGCATGAAGAGAGAGAATGACATGCGCTGTACTCATGAATATTTGCAATAATGTGTGTCGGCAATAACATGTACAGTTTATGTATTATATATACACGTAATCTGCTCTATATATCTTATTAATACTATCTATTAGTATCTATTAATATCTATTAATATCTAATAATATCTAATAATATCTATTAATACTATCTATCATATGTATTTGTCTATCTTATCTTACCGAATCTAATCTCATCTCATCTTATGCCATCCCATCTTGTCTCATCTAATCTATCCCATCCATCATCCATCTATCTATATCAGGTTCAATTATTGGAGGCTACGCCCCAATAATCGTTGACGACGGCCCATCGGCGCTGCTTCACCAAGGGATGTGGTTCACGGTCAGATCGTTGATGCACACGTGGGCCTGGTACAGATCAAGCTCATCAAGCCCCAGGTGGGGCGAGAAGTCCATGGGAAGCAGTCAAGTCCATGATATTTTAAACTATTTTAATCCATCAAGAAACGTGTTTCTAGGTTTTTGTAGAATTGTGATGAATTATGCATATTTATATACATATATATATATATACACACTATTATATACACATTACATCACGTTGTATGTATTCTACATATATCTATATATACATGTATGTGTGGAATGTATCTTCTCTATGGAGGGGACATGCATGATAGGGACACTCATGGAACATTCCTTTTCATTCATTTTTGTTCCAAATAATTCCCTTTCATTCCAAATAATTCCCTTTCCTTCCAAATCATTCCCCTTCATTCCCAATTTTTGTTGATTCTTGTGTTTTTTTTGTTTGATTTGTTTTGTTTTTTTGTTTTTTTTTGATTGTTTTTGATGTTTGTTCTTTTTTTGAACCGTTTTGTCTTTTTTGAATTCTTGGAGGTATTTTTTTTTGAACTTTGGGATTTTTGTTTGGATTTTTCTGGATTTGTTGGAATTCTTGGATTGGATTTTCAGATATTGTTTTTGAATTGTTCAGAATTTTTCAGATGTTTTTTGATTTTTTCAGAAGTTTTTTGAATTTGTTCTGAGAGTTTAAGTGTAACCCTTTCAAGAGTAACCCAGGGCTCTTGCATAAATATACATATACATGTACAAGTGCAAAGCAATTTGTGAGGCACTTCTATCATGATGGGTCCATCTCGACAGGTCGGGCACCATCACGAGGCCACCACAACCTCTGGAGCCGCCACAACTTCTGAAGCTGTCACGACTTCTGCAGCCGCCACCGCGACCTCTGGAGCCGAGATCACGACCTCTGGAGCCGCCACTACCAGCACCACCAATGCCACCACCAATGCCACCGGCAGCGGCATTGGCTCGGTTGTGTCCCCAACGGCCCCCAGTGTCACCAGAGCCCCCACGGTGCCAGCAGTGCGCACAGCACCTGGTGGTTCAAGCCAACGACACCATGGGGATGCAAGAGCCAATGGACAGCAGGAGAGGCTGTACAAGTTGCTAGCTGCTAGCTTTGGAGACTCACTTTCAGTCCTTAGAATGAAGATGATTTTAAAAACAACTAAATCAATCAAAGCAGTATTTGAGTACATTTGAGTAGAAGCAGGTTGAACATATTCGGAAGCTGCGGATTGCGTTCCTGCAGCTTGGCACCAGGAGTGGGACTGGAAGTGGCCAGCGGTTGGCCTGGCAGCTGTGGGAAGCTTTGGGCCACTGGGCTGCAAAGGGAATGGTATCTAAAAGGATGTGATTGAATTATCAATCTTAATCAGTTTATATCAGTATATAATATATCAGTTTTTACCTTTTTCTCCATTCTGTTCTTCATAATCAGGGTCTCGTTCTCCCTTTGCGTGGTTGTGCCATTGGTGAGAGCCTTGGCAAGGATTGTGGGAGCAATCCTCTTTTTCTGCTGGCCTCAGGCAGGATTCCGTGTGATCTATCGGTCAGAATCGTGAGGGTCAAAAAAGACCACACATTCAAAGGGAGGTTTCCTAAAATAGGGGTACCCCCAAATCATCCATTTTAGATTGGGATTTTCCATTATAAACCATCCATTTTTGGGTACCCCCATTTTAGGAAACTCCCAAGGTGCCCAATGGATAGTTGGTTGGTTATAAGCCACTATACCCCATGAATCTCCAATTGAATCACCATTGGCCCTGGGTTAACTTACCGGGGCGGAGTTTCACATCTGCAGACTCCATGAATCGTCGAAATCTTCACCGTATCCCCAAGGGACCCTGGAATCGCGTACCACCTGGGATACATAGGGCAAGAAACCCACAGGGCACTGTCCATGTTCAGTTGGTCCAGTTCCATGTTCAACCTACAACTGAAGCTTCAAAGACGGCAGTACCAATCACTGATTTGCATGGTTCCATGAGGTCCAATTAGTCTAATTGTATTTAACAACTTTAACAACTTGGATGCACTGTGATGATTCATGATTGTTAAGATGTTCAATATGCTGACAGCTCCAGAATGATTTGCAAGGGGTCCTTACCGGTATAATTACTACTTGTGTTTTTTCTTTTATTGGGATATGTGTGGTTATTTATGGTTACATGCAATTTTTCCCCGGTATTTCACAACTACTCCTGAGTATGGTATGTTAAGTTATACAGGTTGATCATCAATGTGATTGTTCCGCTAATGTGTTATTGACATCATGTTACAATTGTATGGTACTGCAAAGATAGGATGTATACCCGCAAACACCAGCTATACCCGTATAAAGCCAACGTTTCCCAACATGTCCCGATAGTTCCGAATGTTGTTCAATATGTCCAAACATTAAACACATGTCCTGAAATTTCGACAAATCAATGTCACATAAGATGATATTGGGATGCTAACAACAAGCATTACGATGTTTCTGTTTGCATAAGATGATTAATTTCTATTACTGTTACATTCATATGGGCGGGGGGGGTCCTAAAATGGGTGTAACCATACATGGATGCCTTATAATGGAAAATCCCAAACCAACATGGATGATTGGGAGTACCCCCATTTGAGGAAACCTCCGTATATCATATAAGCAGTGATCTGAAGAATATGAAGTGTAATAATCTGTATATATATAATATAAATAGATCGAATCCCAGTATTTTAGGAAACCTCCATATTTGAGGAAACCTGCATATATAATATATACATATAGAATCCACATGCATTTGAGGACACCTCCATTGTAAGGTATGTATCTCCATATAACCTTCGTATGTAAGATCAAGTGCTCTGACTTTCTCAGTGCTAAAGATGAATTGCCAGGCGCCACCAGCGCCACCAGAACCAGGACGGGCCCATTGTTGGGACATGATTTCTTGGGGAAACGATGTGTGACATAGGAAGGGAAAACCGTTGAACAATGAAGAATCAATAGATATTTATGCATACTATTAGATATTCAGGTTGGTTTGGTTGATTCATGGTACATTAATATTTACAGGAACAAACATTGGCACAAATTTATCATAAATATGTGATGATGGGGGTCTTTGACTGCCCATGAAATCAAGGAGATCGACTTGCCTCAGATGCTTCATTCTTCACGTGGTGTCCAGTTGCATGCGATGTTACATAAAATTTGCATATGTTGCGTATTCCTGCCACATACTGTGTAAATACTTCAATATTCTACTGAAATGCAAATATACAAACTTATGTTTGTCTTTCTGTGTATGTACTGTAGATACATACATATACGTACATACACATATATATATATACATAATGTATGCATATATATATATACATACATACGTTCATGAATCCGGATAGACTTTGACGACCTCTCTGCGACGTCACTGGAAAAAAGGCAGGCTAGTGAATTATTGTAATCTATCCAGATATATGATTCATATTATTACATGAATCTCATTCTCGTGATATTCCATGAACTATCCCCTTGTAGTTTATTCAGATCCACGATATGCACATATAATCCTGTCCCCAGTTGATATTGAACAGCCCCATTCTATGGTCCCAAACAAGTGGTGTTATCCGCTACATCCACCTATGTGAATCTTAGGGTTGTTTAACATTAGGTTAAAGGGATTGCTATTATTTGCAAATTGTAAGGTATCTCACTCATACTGTCATTATTATTTCCTGTTGTAATACTCATGGAGTATCCCCATGTTGTTTATCCAGATCAATGACATGCCATTGATTCCCATTCTATTCCCGGTGATCATATCATACAGTTGGCTATAGATTCCCATCAATATCCGATTCATATCATATACTTGGCATCAAGATCCCATATTTAAATATGATATTATATCCCCATCAATATACTAACCATATATATATATATATGGGTATGACTCAAAATTGGGTACCCTAATACTTAGATGGTTACTACTTAACATATACATTTCAATCTCTGGTCCCTTCTGGGGCGTAAATTTTGATACATCTCCATTCCCATCTCATTGTGGAGAAGTGACACACTCGCAGCCTCCACTGTCTCACAGGACCTCCGCCAAAGCCACAAGTCATCAGCGTCTCTTGGAACCTCCCGGAGGTCGAGCAGCATCGAAGCGGGGATGTTTTCATGGGGATACTGTCATTAAAAGAAAAAAAACACACAATATCATATATACATACTGTATATTGGTCATTATCCCATCTAATTGATAGTTGTTCTTTCCCAAATAATCCCAAAGCATCAATTTTTCCAATGGGAAAACAACTTTCAATTGGGGCAACTTATAGCGACCTAACCCTTGTCAAGGTCACCATGGTGGCGAACTTTTCTGCTTTGGTGACTGGAAAACAGTGTTCAGTGGGAAAAACCACTGACCATTAGGAATATCCATGATGTGACCAACAGAAATTGAAACAGACGGGGTTTTAGTATGTTTTAGCCAGATTTGTTGTGTTTTGCTGTTAAGGGGCTGTAGTACAAGGGTCAAGGATGAATTAGCAAGCCACCGATCACTAGTACACAAGGTTTAATCATGTTTCATGTTAAGGAAGTTTCAGGAGAATTCTTCTGTGCAGTGAAACTTGGGTTTGTCGTTTTTTGGGAAAATGAGGATCATTACGCATCAAATTCTGGAGTAGGCACCCTATACTCAGAGCCATTTGAATCCCCATGCGGCTTTGGATACCACTTGCCCAACTGCTGAGGTTACAACAAACCAAGAGGTTGCTTGGCTGCATCAGTATGGGTCTGGGTCAACACATAAATGGCCTTGGAACCCATGGATATTGATAATTTTCGGCAACAACATGCAGCAATTTCAGCTGTTTTTGATACCCATACGACCAAACAAGAATGGTCGCTTTGAAACTGAGAGTTGATGGGGCACGCAGCTTGGTATAAGTATTTTGCAAGTCACACAAGTGAAGATAATCATCGACCTTCGTAGTTATAATCACAACAGCAACAATGGTTTCCTGCCGGTATTTGTACACGCTGGAAAACCAACCCAGTGAATATCCAAAACCATCCTCATCCCCTCCTTACCACCCCCATCCCCCAAAAAGGTTGTCGCAAATTTCAAAGTGGAAATAGCCTAGGAATATCCGCCCATTTGTTGATACAAACCCATCAATTGATTGTATGAATCGCCAACGGAGTAAAGCGACCGTCCCGCACAATTCTGAAGTTTCCCCCTATCCCATCCCATAAATATCCCCATATATCCCAAAATTAGACTGCCATTCTTCATGGGAATTTAATGTCCCCACTTGACATTCATCAATTTATCCAATTTACAATCCAATGTGAACCAATTTATCCCAATTTACTCTATTTCAACCTATGTCACAAGTTCAATCCAATGTAGATCATGACACCTACGATTTTGAAAAACCTCATTACATTCTCATAATGTTTCCATTACAGGATACTTTCAGGATATTTCCCTTACGTGCCCATGATAAACCCATATAAACCCAATGTAGATTCGACATAACCATTAATCCCATTATAAAGAAACATACCCTCCCCCAAATTAACATAGACCCTGCATGACCCTGCCATTTTTTGGAGCTGGAAGTGTTCAGTGTCCAGTAAAAATGGGCTGCAAACACTGGGTTTATGTTAAACAACCACCAGAGGGTATCCCCATGATCTTCCTCATGTTTTTGCAACATCCCGGTCGCCGCTCCCGGTCAGACCACCGTGAGCAATGGGGGCCTTGCGACTCGCCCCACGAGCACGCCTGGAACCCAAGCCATGGAAGCTGAAGGGAAAGGAAAAGCCATGGAAAATGCTACGGAAAACACTGGCAAAAAACATGGAAAGCAGGGTAAATCAGTCATATCCCTGCTATATCTCCATTTTGGCGAGTAATCCCTGTTTTACATATGTGCCATGGTCATAGCTTGGGTAAATTGCCTCTTTTTGTGGTCATCGGTCCTATCAGAACATTCGTGTACCCATTGAAGAGATTCCCAATACGATCTGGGGCGACCAGATCTCATATATTTGCCATCTTTTGAACATGGCACATGTGTTCACAATTTCATGGTAGATCAGCAAATTGGTCCTTTGCCATATAGGATCTCTAGGGAATGTGGAGAACTGGCATCACAAGCGCTATAACAGCCTATGAAAAGACAGATTGCATAGTATAATATGTATTAATATACAGTAATATACCTATTTACGTATAGAATGTGCATAAGTACGAACTCTATGTTCACGATGGATGAGGGTAAGGATTACGGCATTTGGAAAGCCTTGGCTCAGCCGACCGCTCCGCACCACGTTGCAGGCACTATGAGCATGTGACACATGTCCGTCATCATCACCACGCACATCACTGATCACCACCATCCTGGTGGAGCTGCTGTTTGTAGTATCTCTGAGCCGGTTCAGGTGTTTGAAGATTTAAAGAGTTGCTGGATATCGAATGGTATGGATCAAGATTGGGTCCCGAAATGCCAGGAACGGATTTGTTGATGTAGCAAAAATGAGCAAAATAGATTGGTTCCGAGATCACAAAGTTGGCCTAAATCCAGATTGTGCTTCATCCACTTAATGCAATTGGTATTTGATGTAGCTTCAGGTTTGCAACACCTGAAAAGATTGCCAAAGCGTGGTCGTCCCTTGGGCTCAGCAATTTTTAAAAAACACAAAGGTGCCATCTCATTCTTTGGGTCCTTGATTCTAAATGGTTTCAAAGCATCTCAATGCAATTCTAAGAGTCACCATGATGTAGATCAGAAGTGGCTAGGCATTGCAGGCCTCGCACCGTTCAGCTGATATTTTGTGAAGCAAATCAATGGACGCGGAAGCAGAATGAGGTGCTGCCATGTACCGACGATAGCCAGTACCTACAAATGTAGGGACGATTTGGAGATTCCAGATTTGACGCAGTTTGCAACAAATATGCAAGCGCAAGAAAATAGATATTCGCACCACCATTTTGTTAAAAGATTATGACTTCTTTAGAATTCTTTGCTGATCTTTAATAGTAAGATAGTAAGTCTGAAAGTCATCTTGGAGGAAGGCAATGTTTTTGTAACGGGAATCCTAATACTTTAGTTAATTGTAGGGCCTCGCGTAGCGGCGATGCTGTAAAGGGTCACGGTAAAAGCTGCACCGTGATGGCTCGATCTGGGGTCGTGCACTTGAAATTTCGACCAAATTCTAGAAAAGAATATTATTCCATATTATTCTAGTTTAATTCTTAATTTGAATTCTTTAGAGATCTCGAATATCCACCCATATCCATTAATATCCAGAAATCATAACATAAAATAAATAAATAATAAAAAAAATAAAACATCTACTCATATAAAAATCTTTCTATAAGAATTTATATGGATGAAAAAATATATATATTATGGAAAAATATTAATTTTATTTGATTTTATTGAAGAATTTATTTGGATTTCTAAAATTAAGATTTATAAAAAATTATTTTCTTACTAATAATCTTTATAAAGCTCCGAACCCGAATTGGGAAAAATACCTTATTTTATATAAATATTTTTCTTCTATAAAATTTAATTTTTATGATTAGATATAAATATATACAAATATTAAAATCACTATTTTTTTTAAATATAAATTAATTTTAATTTTGTAGAGGAAGATTTTGAGCTTGATATATAAAAATATAGATTTTTTTTCGATGAAATTCTGTTTTATAGAACTAGAAATTTTTGATATTATACTAGTTTTAATTTTGTAATCCCATGAGGTTATTGATATTTAATTATTTGAAATTTATAGTGGAAATGGGTTTGTAGCCTGAGATAGTTTGAGCTTTGTAAGGTATAGATATCTTGAGGTTTTGTAAATTTGAATTTTGGGGAAATTTATTCCCGTGGCCGTTTTTAGTTAGGTCTCCGGGAAGCTGAATACCATGTGAAATGAGCCACGTCCAAAACGTCGACGTCGCCATTTTAATTAAAAATGGAATAGCGGAATGCATGTTGCATTTTCCTTGGGAAACGAAGCCGGAAAACGAAAAACGAAGCCTCTCTCTTGAAGGACCTGCTTCGTCCTTTTCTTCTTGTATTCTTTTCCTTTTGTTTTTCTTTGCACCGTCATCCTGCCTTTCTGCCTTTTGATTTCATGCATTTTTGTTGCTTTTTTATTTCTCTGCCAATCTTTTTGAGATGTGGCTCGTGTCAGTGATCAGTAACGAAGCCAAAACGAAGCCAAAAACGAAGCCAAAATTCACGAAAATAGCTTGGATCAGACCACGAGCTTTTCATCCCATCCTTTCCTTTCCTTTTCCTTTTGCTTTTCTTTTCCTTTCCCTTTTCCTTTTCCTTTCCTTTTCCTTTTCCTTTCCCTTTCCTTTTTCTTTTCCTTTTCCTTTTCCTTTTTTCTTCCTTTTCTTTTTCCTTTCCTTTTCCTTTTATTTTTCCTTTCCTTTCCCTTTTCCTTTTCCTTTTTATTTCCTTTTTATTTCCTTTTCCCTTTCTATTTTTTCTTCTTGTCCTTTCCGTTTCCCTTTTCCGTTTCCTTTTCCTTTCCTTGTCCTTTTCTTTTGCTTTTCCTTTTCCTTTCCTTTTTCCTTTCCTTTTCCTTGTCCTTTTTTTTTGCTTTTCCTTTTCCTTTGCTTTTTCCTTTCCCTTTTCCGTTTCCTTTTCCTTTCCTTGTCCTTTCTTTTTGCTTTTCCTTTTCCTTTCCTTTTTCCTTTTCTTTTCCTTGTCCTTTCCTTTTCCTTGTCCTTTCCTTTTCCTTTCCGTTTTCTTTCCTGACGCAGATTTTTATATTTTAGCTAGGAGCCCAGGAACCGAAGCCGGAAAACCAAAAGCGAAGCTAATCCTACTCTTCTATAGAATCGAATAGGATTTTTGGACCTCGCTTAAATATTGGGAAATAAAATGGGTCTTGAAAATATTATTTTTTTTTTGGATTTTTTGGGCTTTTGAGCTATAAGAGCTAATGCTAATTTGACTATTTATTACTACTAATATTACGATTTGGGTACACATGAGCTGCCGCGCGCAAATCGCCAGGGACCGAAATCCCCAAATTCCGCCAATTTTTGGGGAATTCTGCAGAAGCCATTTTAGACTCTCCAGATCTTCTTTTGTTCATCTTTCCCTATCTTTCCAAATTCACGTCGAAAAAGTGCAACTATTTTGGGATTTCGAGATTTCGCAATTCCCAAAAAAGTGACGCTTTTTGGGGAACCTGAAATTGTGGCCTAATGTGAGTTCTGTGCTGTACCNTGCAACTATTTTGGGATTTCGAGATTTCGCAATTCCCAAAAAAGTGACGCTTTTTGGGGAACCTGAAATTGTGGCCTAATGTGAGTTCTGTGCTGTACCACTGGGCAAATCTGTGACGGTCGTTCGATTCCCCCTGTGTACATGCCGGTGCTTCGACTATCNGTTGGTGGGTTGGGTTGGTGGGTTGGGTTGGTGGGTTGGGTTGGTGGGTTGGGTTCGTGGGTTGGGTTGGTGGGTTGGGTTGGTGGGTTGGGTTGGTGGGTTGGAATGATGGGTTGGTGGGTTGGATTTAACTTTTCAAAGTGCTTCGAAGGGGATAATTTGAAATATTTTTGACTTCTATAACGCTGTGCCTTTTTTTTTTTCCACGTCTTTGTTTCTAAAAGTGGTCCGAATATGAGGTATTTTTATATTTTTTACTTCTAAATTCGCCATAATGGCGTGCAAATTTTTATGTTTTATTTGCCAAGATCTTCGTACCCGCCGCTTTAGCGAGCCTACTATTCGACCCTCCGGAATCATAAAATATTGGAAAAAGACAATATTTCGTGATTTTCCTACCTTTTGGGGCACCTGCATCTATTTTCTTCTGATTTTCTTCCTATCTGATCTTCTTTCCTCTGATTTTCTTCATCTTCTTACTTTCTTCATGGCTGTGCCTTTTCTATTTGTCTATATTGTCGGAAGATTTAGTTTTTAAATTTCCTTCGAATAATCATAAATATATTTTCTTTATTTACAAGAGATCAACCGAAAGCCCACGCTGTTGGAAACAGCGGGCCAACCCTAGTTTCTAATATAAATAAATCCTATTTTTTTTGAATTTTATTTTGGTATATATTGGCAAAAAATACCCTGCTAAAGAATAATTCGGGGGTAGTACTTTGTAGAGATTGTATTATATTTTTTGATGCCTATTTTAATTTTGTAGAATTTAATGGGGACTTAAGATTTAGAATGTGCTTACAAAGTGGGGGCCCCCAGATTTTCTAGTGAATTCATATGGGGATTAAAGATCGATATATTAAAAATTAATATATTAATAATATATAATGAAAATAATATTATTTTTTAAATAAATATATATTATTAAGAAAATATGAAAATTTTATAAATATAGAAAATAGTTTTTGAAATATATATATATATATTTATAAAATAATGCATTATATAAATTATTTATAAAATAATGTATTATATAAATTATATATATAATTATTTAAATATACATATTATTAATGATGAAATAATAAAGACATATATTTTTGAAAATAGGAGTGCGAAAGATATCTAATTAAGAAAAATAGAAAAATTTGAAGGTAATTGAAAAAAAAAAATATTGGAAAAGAAAATAATTTAAAAAAATATAAAATATTTATTTAAAAATACTGAATTTTTTCTTATAAATTATAAATAAAAACTTAATTAAGATGTAGATTTTTTTTTGCATAAATAAATATTTTTTTCTGTTTAATGATATTTGGGTATAAAAGGAATCGTATATTAAAAAAATATTTTGGTAAAAAAATGTTTGATATAGATATTCTAAGTGTTTTTTAAAATATAATATTTATAATAATTTTTGGTTTTTACGTAATTTTTTTTACGAAAAATGTAATACAAAAGAATATTTTTGTTTTTTAGTTTATTTCTATAAAAAAAAATATATAAGAGTTATTGTGCGTAAAAGCGCATATAAATAAAGGGACCTCTATATAAATATTGTTCGCTATAAAGGTCTCTTTGCATTAAAAAAAAATTGTGTAAAAGGTATTCCTAAATTTTAAAATTATTTCATATTGAATATATTGATTTCGTATCTTGTTATTTTCTATTTTGGAGAAATCGTTGGGATATCAATATCTCTTTCCGTCTGGCCGGCGAAAAAAGGAAGTTAATCTGATTAGATCTTGTTATTAAGTGATATTGTGGGTAAATTTAAATTTGTATTTTTAGAAAATTCCTGCTGTAATGAGTTTTTTGCAGCTGTTTCTCCGATCTCCCCGCCTGTATGTTGTATATTCCCATGGCTTTGCGGATTTCAACAAAACGGAAGTGGTTTTCCTCTTTTTTCTGAAAATAAATTATGATATGCATTTATTTGCGCCTTTATATACAGCAGCATGTCCTCTGCATTTCTTTCTTCTTTTCCAATATATTTATTGCCACTTCCGTTGCTATTGGCTTGCTATTGATCTGCTGCTCAAGAGCTGCTAAACGGCGTCTAGCTGCTATCGGCATGCCAAACGTTGCCCGGTTGCTGCTGGTGGCTGCCAGGTCGCTGCCAAATTGCTGTTGGACTATTATTAGGCTGCTTCCTGACTGCCGCTCCACTGCTACTCCAGTCCTGCTGATCTGCTGATAGATTGGTATTATATATTAGGCTTCTTCCAGACTGCCGCTCCACTATTGCTCCAGTGCACTGCTGGGCTAGATTGCTGCTAGATTGCTTCCCAGCTGCCAGGGTGCTAGGGTATGGATGTTTTGGATCAATTTTGGATCTCGTTTGGATTTCATTTGATTTTCATTTGGACCTCGTTTGAGGAATCCCCCAAAGCCGGACTTGCATTCCCGCAATTCCCGCTAACACCAGCGCAGGCTGCTGCTGCAAGCTTGCCTGGCTGCTGCCTGCCTGCTGCCTGCCTGCTTGAATGGTTGCGTGTTTGCCTAATTGACCGTCCACTTCCCATGCCCTTGCTTGTCTGACTGTCCACCTCCTTGTAATTTGACCTACCTATATATTTATATGATATGTGTGGGATTATATGTGTACGTGCCTGCTTGCTTGTTGCCTGCTTGTTTGCTTGCTTGATTGTTTGCTGATCCTTTTGATGCACGATATCCCATTGGGAAATGCCTTTTCCAAAGCACGCGCTTGTTTTTTTGATATTTTCTTCAAAGTACGGCGTCCCTTGCGAAAAGGTATAATGCAATGGCGCGGTGTCCCATGGGGAAATGCGGTTCCGGACCCTTCTGCAATGATTTTCGCTTCCAGCTGCACGGCGTGTAAAAACCTCTCTGTGCAAAAAGCGTGCTGTATACAAAAATTGTGTCTAAGAGGTTCTGTGGCCAAAGGCTTCTTTGCGTAAAAGCTTCTGTGTAAAAATTGTTCTGGGTAAAGTTTCTGCGCGCAAGAGTTTCAGCGTATAAGAATTTATTGGTATAATTTGTGTGTACA
Source organism: Symbiodinium sp. clade C Y103 (assembly GCA_003297045.1). Classification (NCBI taxonomy): domain Eukaryota; class Dinophyceae; order Suessiales; family Symbiodiniaceae; genus Cladocopium; species Cladocopium sp. clade C. The sequence continues at coordinate 51,740 of BGPT01000203.1, forward strand.
AGTTTCTTTATAATGAAATATTTCTGTGTAAAAATGCCTTTGTGTAAAAATTGGTCTGTGTAAAGGTTTCTCTGTGTAGAAGCTGCTGTGTGTAGAGGTATCTGTGAATAAAAGCATTTGTGTGTAGCGGGGTCTGAGCACTGCGTTGTGTAAAAATATCTTTTTGCAAAATATCCATTTGTAGAAGCATCTCTGTGAAAAAAAAATTTGTGTAAAAATCTCTATCTGTATTGGCATCTGTATATAAAAAAAATTCTCTGTGTACAAATCTCTCTGTGTAGAAGTATCTGTATCTAAAAATTGTTCTTTGTAAAGGCTTCTGTGGAAAGGTCGTTTATTTGTAAAAATATATATGATATATGTGTAAAATATATTTTCATGGACATGTATTCAAAAAATAAAGGAAAAAAACAGTGTCAAATATTTGCTGGGGGTATTGTTATTGATGACGGCGGCGATGGGTATAGGATTCCAAAAATTGTCATCTTGGAGATAATTTTCAAATTTTTGAAAATCTTCGGAATAAAAAACCCCGATTTTTTTTGCGTATCAGAAGCCAAAAACCATGGTATTTACGCTGTGTTTTGCCCCTGGTAGCAAAAACCCCGGTAGCAAAAATCCCGGTATTTACAATGTTTTGTGAACCGCATCTAGCAAAAATACGAATATTTACGTAATTTCACCACGTTACAAGAAATAGTTTTTCCATGCGGAACGCACAAAAATAGTGTAAATTATAGTATTTTGGATTTGAATTTAAGGTTCGGAAGGTCCCCCAGGGGGAATTCCTAAAATAAATAAGAACCTCATGAATAAATAGGCAACGGGGCTGGGCACCCTCCTCTTTACTTCGTAAAATAAAATTCAAGGTAATTACACTGGAGCTACCTTTCGTCATATATAAATTTAAAATGATAATATATAATATATAAATATAAGAAAAAATATAAATATAAAAATAGATATAATATCAATTATTTAAATATTTATATATATATATAAAATATAAATATCATTATAAATCAGAATAAATATATTAATTTGATATATATATATATAGAATAAAAATAATTGGAAATATAAAAATTATTCTAATTATGATAATTCTAATTACAGGAAAAAAATAATTTTTGTATTGATTATCAAATTTTAATATAATTCTAATTCTATTTTATTAATTTTATTTTATTTTTTATTTTATTTTATATCATTTTATTCTAGGAAAAAATAATTAATCATAATTAAATATTTTTGATTGATTTTATTTTATTCTAGGAAATATATTTTGTTTCCGGAAAAAAATATCGAATATTGAAAAATATTGATAATAATAATTGATTTTATTTTTAGGGATGGGGGAAGATGAAAAAAAAAAAAGATAAGAAAAATAATTCGTATATTTAGAACCTCGAAAATATATTTTAAAAAAAATCTTTCAGAATTATGGAATATTTTTTTGAATCGCCATTTTTTCTGGACGTGAATATTCTTCAATTTTAAGATGAATATATTCATTTTTTCAGAAATTTATAATTCGTAAGGGTCTTATTGCTCCAATTAGCCTTCTTGATTCTAGAGCGTACTACCTGATTCATTTATATCCTTTTATATGGTATATAATATTAACATTTAATTTTTAATTATTTGGATACCTAATAAAATTAAGCCAATAATATTCCATTATTCTTGGAAGTACCAAATATATCATAAATTAAATAATTAGATATATTCAAAAATATTTCCCGTTAAAATATCTTTCTTTTAGAAGAATATAAATTATTATCCTAGGAGAATCTAAATAAACTATATTTATTCGAATAAATCAAATAAATCCTTGCTCAAGCCTAATTCGAATATTTTGATTTTAATAAATCGGAGAATAATAGTAAATTCGAATCTTAAAATAAGATTTTATCAAATGAATTTATGCGGCAATCAATATCTTTTATATCCTATTCCCATGAAGGCAAATATATAAATGAAGATAAATAAATATATAAATATATATATATAATTCAAATATTTAAATTTATATAATTTAAATTATTTTAAAAAATAATTTCTTAAATATATATTTTAAATCATATTTATTAATATAATATTTTTATTTCAATATATATATTTATTATTAAATAATTTCAAATTATCAATTTTTATATTATTAATCTTTAAATCATATTTTAATTATTTTTAATATATAATATATTTAGTATCTATTTATATTATTCATTTATAAATTTATATTATATATATTTAAAAAAAAAAATAAATAATATGAATATGTTTATATTTGACAATTATAAATATATATAATATATATAATATTAAATATATATATATATATTAAAAAAAATAAATATCAGGGTGTACTTTCCAGGGGTGAAATTGTGCAGGTATTTTGTAGATACAACACCTCGGGCCCATGCAGATGCTACAAAATGCAATTTTTTTTCCGCTAAAAATCACTAAAAAATGCAGATTTTTGCTACTACAAAAAGCCAATTGCGTCCAAATACGACCTAACATAGGGTTAATATGAATTTTCGATTGGCCGGGGATCCCCCGGGGATCCGCCGGGGATCCCAGAGATTTATCCCCTCAATATTTGTGTAGCATTTTGTAGTAGGGCACCATTTAGTAGGGCAGTCCTTGGGGGACCCGTAAAATCCACATCTTCTAGGCTTCCTCGCCTCACGCATGGGCGATCATTTTTTCGTATTTTGGGGAATAATTTTGATAGAAATTCACTACATAATTCCTTAAGGATCTTTGAGGATTGACCTGAAGGCTCTCCGATACCATTCTGTGGTGGAAATTTTCACCTAGATTCTTTTGTTACAAGGATTTTAATCATGTGCTTTTGCTACAAAATGCCTGTTTGATTTTGATAAGGTCCTATCCAGCTCAATATGTCATGCTACAAAATGCCAATGCGTTTTTATCATAGCCAAAAATAATCGAAATAATTTTTTTTTAGAATGAAATTCACGACCTTAAATTAGAATATAATATACCTGTTTAATCAAAATGTCACCGCCCCCCACTAAAACGAACATTCTGTATAAAGCACGTGTTCACCCTTTCTGTAGGTTAAATTCGAAGGGGCTTCCAATGTCTATATAACAGCGTGCGGTTATAGTCTATCAATATTTATCCAGATATACCCCAAGCAAATTCATTACAAAGTGCTTCTAGGGTTTTCAAAATAGAGGGCAAATTAATCAGTAAAAAAATCTCCCCTAACTAAAAAGTGCTAATGTTAAATAAAGCACGGGCTCTTGCTACAAGGTAATAATACAAGTTATTACTACAAATTCCATATCATAATAATACCCTCTCGGTACAAAATCTTACGAAAAACAAAATTTATCCCAAGCACGACATCACCCTCTTTCTAGTGGAAATTAAAAGAGAGATAAATAAATAATAATATAAAATATAAATCAATACAATTTAAATTATATAAATTCTATTATATTATATTTATTTAATAAATATAAATTATTAATATAAATTCGCTAAAAATATATAAATAATTATATACATAAATATCAAATAAATAATAATCAAATTAAAATAGATTAATAATATTATATATATATATTTTAAAATTAATTAATAAATTTCCTAGGACGAATTTAATCAAATAAATAATTATAATAAAGAGAAAAATAAAAATCATAAAATATTTAATTCATACCTAGAAGAATCCTTAGGTATTTTTTTCTGCCCTCGGCGCTTTCACCCGGAAATTTGCAAAATTCGGCATATTTAATTTGATGTAGGCATTTTTATCTCAAGATGTTTTTTGGGCTCCCATATCATTTTGTGCCTATAGGCATTTTTACCCGGAAGTTAGGCAGAAAAACCCGGAATCTAGGCGGAAAAAAGCGGAATTAGGCGGACTTTTTTGGAAACATTTTTCTGCACTGAACAACATAACAAGACCATACAAAAATCTATCAGCCTCGGCATCTTTGGCGGGCTTAGGCATTTATTCTGGGAATCGGCAGAAATAAATGCCTACAGGCAGGTTAGGCACTTTTTTCTGCCCAGAGGAGTTTGTAGGCATATATATATATATAAATAAGTATTGAAATTTCAATCTAAAATCATTAGAAAATATGGATAATAACTCCCAAAGGGCTGCAGCTAGAAGCAGCCGATAACGTAGATACCCGATAATTCAAAAAAAGCACATTACCTGGAATACACAAATCCTTGAATCTGAATTTGCGGGATTCCACAAAAACACATGTTTTTGGTTGCGGAAATCGATATCAAATTTATCAAATCTTTCGCATTTGCCTGAAATTCCTAGAAATTCATCCAGAACCCATGATTTGGAGGTTTCCTAAAATAGGGGTACCTCCAAATCATCAATTTTAATAGGATTTTCCATTATAAACCATCCATTTTTGGGTACCCCTATTTTAGGAAACCCCCATTTGTGGATGTCACAGGCTCCCAGGCTCCTGCATGACCTGTATTACCGGCAGAACTCCGCGAAGAACTGTCAAAGTCCCGCAAAAAGCATCCCATTCCCGCAAATCCCAAAAAGTCATAGCATCGAATTGTCCAGAATCCACCTGACCACACCATTGACTACAAAACGTATGATAAACGCAAAGTCACTGAGATATTCGTTGAAACTCCTGAAATCCTTTACCTTGCTAGAAAGCAAGAAAGCAAGAAAGCATAGAAACGCTAGAAATGTCTAAAAGGGTGCTCCAGGTATTTCAGACTATGCTTAAATTTCTCAAATATGCTATGATACTGTTCATCTGCATCGCGGATTCGAAATCAGATGTGTATCGTCTTTTTCTGTAAGTCGGCAGTATCATATAACATCTGCTGATTGTATTTGCAAAAGATTTATTTGGGATGATTTGTGGTTGTGGACCCTTGCCCTCACCACATCAGAAGCGCAAACCGCAACATTTTGATACTTTTAGGAGTTCCAACATGACATCCATCCAACACAAACAGGAAATCAAATTGCAAAAATTTCAATCATCCCGAAAAAAACAAATATCCAGTCGCTGCTCCATTAGAGAGGACCTGCAAAACATGGGGGAGACATGCTCATGGCCACCTGTGTGATCTGTAGCTCCCCGGAAAGTGATACACTCTGCGGAAATCTTGGGTCTACCAAAGCTCATCACCTCTGGCTCTAAGACTACTGTGCAAACACAGCGGGGCATTGGCCACTGTTACTCTGGGCATTTCTTGTCTAGCCCAAACACAAGGCAATTTAAGGTGCTCCAATCTATATTGAGCCGATGTGGATTTGCGAGGATGGCCAAGCAAAACGAAAGGTGAAAGTAGCCAGTGGAGCAGTGACTGGGGAGGCAACAAACATCTGCACAACGGAGCTGTTGGGTGGCTGCAACTTTCCTCATTCAGTACGGTTAACAAGTCTGAACGAATGCAAAGGCGAAACAAGTAAAGAACAAGTTCTGTGGCTTTCTGTGGCCAACGCACCCGCGTCACAAGATTTATACATCAAGGCTGCTTCCGAAAGCAACGCCCAGCCGGCTATCCAAGCTTTTGTGGCTCCCCACTCAGCAACGCTTGCAGTGGCAAGCGCGGCAAGCAAAAGCAGGGTGTAGCATTCAGCAGGTTGCGCCGGAGTCGCAATGCAACGCGCGTCAAGAGTGGCGCCTTCAAATGGAAAAGCTCGCCATGCATCTCCATCTGTCGGATTTGAGCCACGTCCTAGGCGGGAACAGCTAATTCATGCTAATTCATGGTGATATGAAAGAAATATATACATACTTGGCGCAAAAGAAAATCGAGCATGCGGCAAGGATCTCACAGGATCAATTCTGCATTTATCTTTGGTTACCTGTAAATCACATACCTGTAGATTCTCGTGGCTTTCCCCGCCATTTCCCCACTTAAACTTGGCCTATCTTGGCCTCCTAGGCCGGAGAGCCGAGGATCTGCTGCCAGACATTTAGGATCTCCGTGGATCAGAACCGCCATGCCGGTGACCGTGAAGAGGTCAGTGGTCTTCTGAAGGTGATCTCCAACGTGCACAGTCTCCTCCTGTCAGGTGATCTTCCATGATCTTCCACTGATGCTTCCAACAAGGACAGGGCGACCGAAAATTGTGAGGTCTTCTTAATGATTCACGGATATTCATGGTCATTTTGCATGGGAGATGAATCATTTCCTCATATTTCCTCCCAAATCTCTGGAGTTTTTTTTCATGAAGGGTCACTGATCACCATGGACTTGAAGGTCACACTCCCACCCGCCCAGGCGAGGCACCAAATAGACCAGTGATGGGAGCTGTCCTTGGTGATGTTAACTGCAGTGAGGTGCAACTCATGCTACAAAGCTAGATATCATGACCGAGTTAAAAAAAAGCCCTGGCTCCCCACGCGGGCACCGCAGTTCCGTTCTTGCCTAGCATCGAACTCTCTCAAAGCCAGGTGTGGCCTCCACAATGCCTTCATGATATGAGATCAGGTTTACCTTGGCATCGCCCACAGCGGACATTTTCAGGGGAGCACACAGCAACTCAGAAACAAAGAAACAAATTCTTTAAACAGTAATGAAGCCATCTGTGCATGCATATCAAATGGATCTAGTAATGAAGCCATCTGTGCATGCATATCAAATGGATCTAGTAATGAAGCCATCTGGATCTAGTAATGAAGCCATCTGTGCATGCATATCAAATGGATCTAGTAATGAAGCCATCTGTGCATGCATATCAAATGGATCTAAATCTACCTGCATGTGTGTTCAGCCTCTACGATATACATAAGTGTACACAAATGTATTATATGTATACATGTGCATGAATGCATACATAAAATGTTTATATATATATGTGTGTGTGCAGATATATAACATAAACACGCATAAACGGTTGCATATATGCATACATGCATACAGTATACTATTTACATTGCATTACATTCCACTGCATTAGCATTGCATTAAATTGCATAAAACATAAACTTACCTTACCTTATTTGACATGACATGACACTACAAAAACCATAACTTTACCTTACATTACATCCAATCACAGAACATTAAAATAGAATACAATACATGTATGTACATGTATGTATAAAGACAGTTGCACGTCAATGACTTTTTCTTTGACCGTCTCTATACATACACCATGTACACATTCTAGACTCTAGAAGTTTCTATGCTATATACCATATGTAAGTATATGTAAATATATTTAACTATATACACACATATATACACACAATATCAGGACTCGTCACCAGAATGGGTTCAATTCCCCAGCGGCTATCTCTCCCTCCGCCAGGAATGGTGACGGTGGCAGCTCTGGCAGTCGATCAAAGGCGCCACTATCCACGAAGGCGTCCACGCAAACGCCCACCTGGTTGTATCCTGTCCTTACGGGGGGCCGAGGATGAGCCTGCACAAAGTGCGATTTGTCATGGGAAAGCTAGTGATAAAGCATGGCAAAGCGATGACGAAATCTATTTTAGTGGGTTGGCTTTAAAAAACGACAAACAAAGTTGTAGAATATCTTCACACGGTTTTTTCTTCTGCAGGGCGCTTGGAGGCAAAATTTGACAGCTCAAAACGGTTGTGATATGTTGTGATAAGGTTGCAACCATGGATGATCAAACAAAAGGATTTCGTTTCCCATCAGTGATGCCCCAGTGGTCAGTTCCCAAGGTCGGACCTGTGCTGAGAAAATGAGCACTTGCCTGTTGTCTCCAGGGTCAGCTAAAACGTAAGGGCGTCGGGTAACAGAGTTTTTCCATTGGAGTTTGATGGCATGTTCAACCATCAAATCGGGGGTCACCTTGAGGGCTGAATCCTCATGATGAAGAATCTGTCCAACTGGCGTGAATGTGGATAAGGCTGTAAGACGATTTAAGCAACAGCCTCAGGCGCTCTTGGATTTGTCTTGTTTCTCTGGGTATCTCTTCAGACCGATCCACATCCCACGGAATGTCATGAGCACCACTTCAGTGAAGCAAAATACATGGGAACAGGAAAGTAGCGCCTTGAACTACTATAGGCTTCAAAATCTTTGAATTCAATTATTCAATGGCAATTCCAATCAATGTTTGTTGATTTCCTTACCAGGTATCTCTTGGCACCACTTGTACGATCCACCCTGGAACCATCATCCCCATGATGGAGTATTTCAAACATGACCACTGGCTGCTGGAGACCATCCCCTCACCAACTGGGTGATGGGACGTGATTGGGACGTTTCATGACGTTTCACCACTCTCAACCCAAGATCAACAAATCACCATGTAATGGATTTCAATGGTAGGATCCCAAGAAACAGTGATTCCAATCGTTGAATAGCAATCCTATGATCTTTGAAAACTATAGCTCTAGTGAACTAATGAAAACTATCCGTTCATGCCCCAACAAATCCTATCAAATTGGTAAACTTCAGTAATTGGTAAACTTCAGTAGTTTCATGTCATTTCTATCCGGGATTTTCATGGGATTTTCGATGCTTCATGTCCCTTGCCATTTCGCCCCCCCTAGGACTTGCGCGCAACGAAGCGGCAGGGCTTGCACCAAGGGCATCCAGGCCCCAGAGAGACCGTGGCAGCGGCTGTTGACCTCGACCAAACATGGCCCGTCCTCCGTGAGCATCACCTCTGTGTGGCTGGCGCCGTTGGTGATGCGCAAGGCATCCAGGCAAGCCTAACAGAGAGGGGGCCAAGGGGGGCCCTTAGTGAGACATAGATATATAGAAACAAAAAAACAAAGGAAACACATGCACATACGCACAATATATATATATATATACACAATTATACACAACATATATACATGTATATATATATAAATATAATATATATATATATGTATGTATATGAATATGTATTTATTTATTTGTCAATATCATTACATGTCACTACATTGTGTACAGATAGATAGACTATGTTCATCCTGGTTAAGTGATGCATGTGCATCGGCTGGGAGTTGCAGATTAGTAACCCCTAGATATCCCAGATTTTGCCAAGTCATATTATAAAAACATCAGGTTGCTAATTGATGACTGCCGCTTCTAACATGGCGTCGCCATGGCAAAGGCACCTTCAACAGCAAGATGACAAGATGGTGATGTCACCATCATCGCTGTGTCACCATGACCGCCACCATCATCTTTGGCTTTTTTTGTGCTTTGCTGCAACAGACTCCAAGGCAATAAAGACATACGAGCACTTCTCAGAAACAAACAAAACATCTTCCGGACTCTGTTCTAGTGACCGCTGAGTGGAAGGCACACGGCACACCGCAACAACTCTTTCCCCTTGGCCTTGGAATATTTGATGAGTTGCTGTGCCTGGGTGGATCCCCGCTGCTCGGACCCATAACTGGGATCAGCGCAAGATGCCAACAGCCGGCAATCAAACACTTGGCGAAATGAGAATGGAGGATCTGATGCATCTATATCTATATACAGTAAATCTTCAACGCCAACCCAAGGACACGGAAGGACAATTACTGAATCACAGCAACAGGATACTGTTCGATGCCTTTTTTGAACTGATACAGGCCCTCATGAATGTGCAGTTGGTACGCAACCAGCCAATGACAACAAATGAGATCTAGTATAGTGAGAACAAAACATGTCTCTCTATGCCAATGGTTTGTTCCACGGAATGCCACAGAAGACAGTCAACATAAGTCATCCGTGAATAACCCGGGTTCCCCGCTTAAGCAAGGATTTGTACAGTAAATACTGTTTGCCCGCCTCCCAGTTGGGGGGACTTGGAACCGGTTGCCACTGCTGCTCGTATTTTGACAACCCAGTGGAGATCCCTTGCACCCTGGGGGCCAAAATCAATTCCAGGTTGCCACATCCAGATCTGCGAGAACGCACTTCTGGCCAAAGTTCACGAAATCCCCTGCATTCATTTGACGGCAAAGGTATGATTGAAAAACTAGCGGCATAATTGCAAGCAGCATTAAACATGTGGCTTGCAAAGAACGGCTTGTTCAGTGGATTAAACTCCACAAGTTCTCTGGAATCAGCCCATCAAACAGCACATAACCGCACCAATCAAGTGGTGTAGCAGTGGCCAAGGAGCCTTCATTGGCGGCTCGCCGGTCATAGACCCAAACCATGGTGATCTTGTGGACCCCATCGCAGGTCACCGTGTCAACGATGTACTCGGTCCCTTTCCTGAACTGCTCTTAGACAGTGAGCAGATGTGAGCAGTATGTAACCCGAAAAGAAATCATAAGTTCATGCAAATTCTATTGCGTGCATGTCGCCATGGTTGTATCTATGTGTATCATTTTTCAATATCTTATGTCCCGAATATGGTAAGCATCGCAGCTACTTCCTTGCTGGAATGCATATTCGCCAAGCCACAGGAATTCTTGCAGCAGCACGGCAGCACCCTGTGCCCCGCATTTCCTCTGCGAGTGCATCAGCAACTCGAAATGTTGCCGTGCTTCTTCCTGGCACTTATCGTTGGCCAACCCTTGATTGACATGGATTTGAAGTAACCCGTCCTATGATTCCATATGTGTTCCTTCAAAGGTTGTTTGGCTTTTCTTTCCCACTGCCGTGTTTGAGTACCTGCGAGAACCTACATCGTGCATTTCAACAACGTTCAATTGCTGCACTGGGGTTATGTCAGGAAAAATTGTGGAAACCATGGCCGTTGCAATCTGGTTTCCAGCAAACATTGCCCTCAACAAGCGCAAGGATTTCATTGCCAAGAAGACTGGAACCACAAGTGGCTTGCGTGGGGTTGTCATATTGGTACGATTTGGTACTCAACCATCTTTTAGTGGACTTGGCACCCCCTTGGGCATGGCGATGTTCAACGTCCCACAGCCAGCAACGCAGGCAGTGTAAGGTCCTTGGTGTTGCACTTCTTCACCTTGGCTGTTGGTGATGGGAGCCAGAACATAGAAAAAAGAAACCTTTCAGTCTGAACTCTAACACCACTGAATCTCCCTCGAAGATTCCAGGAACTTGCGATTCAAAGAAGAAATAACCCGCATCCAGAAATATGTCTTCTTGACGCACTTTCAGGACAATTTTTTGACTCTTTTCTGAGTCTTGCCCCAAGACACATATCCAAAAAACACTAAAAACCACCCCCAGGCATTCAGCAAAGCGCCCCGTCAGACCCGGCTGACTCCACAGGCTTGACAATGAGAGGGTACTTCTCCTGAGGCTTTCAACCCTCTGAGGTAAAACGCTAGAATCATGCGGATACAATACCAAGCAATAATACTGGCTTGGGGATTCTCAAGCGACGTGGTATAACTTGATCTAAATTCAAGGTGCTGCTTTAGAGGAATAGCTGACAGTACTGGCATATCGCAAGTGCACAACTGGCAGTTGATGGATATGAAGCATAGATGAAGCCACTGGCTTATCAGGCAAGTTAGACTTGACCATGTTTTTTGAAGGCTGAAGGAGCCAGCAAAATCCACTGGAAATCGTGCGGCAACACAACAGAATGAAGAGACACTAGGCCAGCTTGTGGACAAGCCTGCAGCCCCAGAAACCAGCATTTTGATGCATTTTGAAGATCCGCTTTCACGCAGGAGAATGCTACAATCCGCTTCGTTTTTCGAACATCAATTAAAAGCATAGACAGACCATGTTCTCAGCTGCACCTCCCACTTTGGAGCCGTCCTCATCGGCAAAGTGGGCCACCTCGCTCCACGTGGTGCCACAGGCAGATCTCACAGATCTCAAACCAGCCTTCTTCACGGCGTTCTGCCTCGGTGTGATCCCTAGGGCCCTAGGGCAAGTCAGGCTTGATGGTTCACCAGCTTGAACAGGAGCTGGCAAATTTCAAGACTTGAAATTGAAACTTTTGTCACATTTGATCTCTTGTGAGCAAGCATGGCAGTCTTAAACCATGCTTGATAGGTCGTCTACAACCAGTGGATTTTCCTCTGTTGACGACAAAAGGGTTCGTGCGTTTACACTCCATCACTCCCAGATGCCACTGAAATTCCTGAGGCCCGGGTCCCAAGTGCCCAAGAGGGTTTGTCTGAAATAAGATGCCTCCAAAATAGCCAGAATCCCATGGCTTACTATGATCTTCCCTCAAAATATGGCCATGATTGGCCATGCATTGGGGACAAATACGCGCACCCAAATGATACAGACCTGCCGCGCCGCTGAACGCGCTTGTCCCGTCGATTGTCCATGCCATCGGCAGTGCTGTTGCCTCGGAGTCCCATAAATTCTGCCAGTGCATCTGCGACCTGCCAAAGAGGGTGGTGCCCTATGACATGCAAAAGGAAATGGCCATGGCATTTCAGTGCCAATCTTGGAAACACCGAACAGCTGGCTGGTCTATATACTGCACTTGTGGCAAAGATCATCATCCCAGGTAAGGATGGAAAAGCGAAAAAAAACGGCATTGGTAGTCACATCCGTAGCCCTTCAGGTGTTAGGAGATCAGGATGAGTTATGCACCCTCCCTGAAATTCCCCCCAAAAAGGGAATTTATCAAGAGCTGGGGGGTTAGAATATTCACTTCTAATTCATGGTCAAATTGAGGGTCTAGGCATGTCTGTTTTGACATTTGCAAGGCACCACCATGTCTGCCACCAAATTCTCTGGTGTTTGAACCCGAAAATTAGGAACCGATTGAAATCATCATCCCACAATTTGCTATCCGTGAACCCATCAACCAGGAAAACCAGCTGTTTGATGGGTTAAATATGGTTAAATGATTAATCCTATCCCACTTGTTATAAACCCAGCCCTGGCCGGTCCTTTGATCCTGCTGGCCTTGACGCCTGTTTCGCCACCGCACATCACAGCCACCAGCTGCTTGTCATTTGCCGCCTCCGGAGCTGATGGGCGATCCCCCCAGAAACCTATGGCTGGGTGGGGGATGAAACCATAGATTTGGGACATTTTGGGACCATAGAATGGGAGTGTTTAATATGAATGGGGGATGCTCCCTGTGAAACATATTTGAGTCAGTTGGGACCATCATCCCATCTCTACGGCCGGAAACCACCGGCCGGCAAGCCAGATTCTGTTGGGTTTATGTTTGTCATATGTCATAAATTCCACTTTTTCTGATGAAACCGATTGCGTTGGATGCTTACCCTACACTGGGCCACAGTTTCCCGCTCCTCTTTGATGATTTGAGCCTCAGAGATCGCAAGAGGGAAGCTGGGACCCAAGCTCCTAGGGCCATGAATCATCAACATAAATCGTCTTGAGCGCAACTTTCCATTAGCATCATCTTTAGCCAGCTTACATCATTGAAAGAGATCAGAGATGATCAGATATTGTACTGTACCTCCAAAATTAGCTTCCCTAGACGTTTGGTTAGTTTGGCAAGGTTTTCAGGTTTGAAGAGTATTTTTATAATTTGGAAGTGCACGGTCCAGCCCAGAAACCGTCTCCGATAAACTGTTCTGCTGATCCAATTCTGCAAGGAATTTCTCCTTATGCGAGAGGCCGGCGCAAAGGATTGGTAGGTACTGGGGCAGACTTTATCCAGGAACCACCTGTCTTTCGTATGATGTAATTGCTCTGACCATCCGATTTATGAGGGATACCCATTTTCACCCAGACTACTGCCCATGGGGATGCGAGCGACAACGTCGTCTGTGACAAAAAATGATCACCCCCAGTCTGGCGGAAAAGCTATGCTTCTTGAGGTTGTGCAACTTATCTATTGTATTGTCTGGAGAAGGATGTTCTAGTAAATCAATCAGTAGTGCTGGTGGGGTCTTGAGGGCCGTTCACTTTTGGTTGAATGATTGTATTTTTAATCAGGCGATACGTAGGCTTGGGGAGCCCCTTTTTTGACAACAGACCTATGTGCACGTAAAGCAGTAAGGGTATGCCAAACTGTATGCCACTTTTTACATAATCATAATTGTGATTCCCCTCCGCATCTTTGAAAACTACTGTATAACTATATGCTTAGACTTGAAATTCTCAGCTTCATGCTGTGGTGCGGCGTTTTTTGATGCCTCCACACCCACGAAACGTCCCAAGGCAGCAGAAGGAAGCAAGAATCTGGAACGCCCTCAGCGGCTGCTGGATAATGTCCTCGATTCCTTATCACATTATGTCTGGCCGATGACTGGGCGATTCTACAAATTGCAAAGTTAGCCCCAGGTGAGATGGAAAGTTACCAGTTTGTGAGTGTTCTTGATAGGGTCCGTTGCAAAACATTCTCAAACATTCTCAAACAGCGACCGTCAAGAGCCCGTCTTCTTGAGCAATCGCCAAAAGTCTGAAAAACGAACGTCGGACAAAGGGAGGACAATCACTTTCTGCAGCACACTTCAGAGTTGTAAAGTTGCAGAACATTTATGCAACCATAGCCAGGAACCTATATTATACTTACAGTATCTTGATGCAGTCTTATTCAGGACAGGTACTGTCGACCTCAAACCTGTGATGACTACCAATCTGATCCAATCAGACCTCGGACTGAACACTCTTGTATCACCTTGCACTTCCATGTCCCACAGCTTTCACCAGTTTCACAGGCGGATCACGCGCAAACATAGCAGGCTAGACACATTGAAACATACTACAAGAAATGAGGCGCACACACACACACACACATCCACACATGACAAAACGTTAATGTTGGATGCTGATCAGTGTAGGGCCCCCGCGTCCCCCCAAACAATTGAGGTATACGGTATACTCTATACGCAAGAACTGTGTTGGGACCAGGATTTCAATTGATGCCAATCTTTCAATTGATTGTCCTTTAAAACTAAAAAACCCTCAGGATGCGTAAGGATCTCGACTCATATCAGTTTGTATACGTTCAATTGATTTTCCGTTCAAACCTATATGAAAGAAACCTAAGGACAAGTAAGGACTTCACAAGTAACAGCTCTACTCAAAGAAAGGTAGATTACAGTAAAGATTTTGTTTTTTTTCCCCAGAAGGGTCTTAGCACAATAGAGTACCATCCAAGCAATTCTGTTTTTGAGGATCTGATTCACTCACCGGCTACCCTCTTGAAAAATTGTTTGGGTGTTTTTTTTCCGTGGGTTTTATTAAGGAATTTGGTTCCTTTGAGGGAAATTGACATGTTGAAGATTCAGGATGATTGGGGCCATCAAGATACAGCAGCCGTAATAGGAGGAAGGGCGGACAAAGGTTTTTAGATTTAAGGAAAAAATGTCCAAGAAGTGACTGGCATGCAAGAATTGTACATTTTTCTTGGATCCAATAGAGGCCCACCCAACTACAGGAACCGGAATTATTTTTGAGAAACTTTTTAAGATAGGGTATCATCACACTAATCGGTATGCTACGTTAACAAGACGGAAAAAAATCATGAATACCACAATACCATTTGGGCCTCCTTGGTAACCAAACTTGGCAACAGACAATCGAAGTTAGTAGAAACCAAAAAATGTAGCAATATGGTCTCTGAAACAGTGATTTCTGCAAAGTAAGATGCCAAAGAAAAACTATGAACAACCTCGGGTACCCTGCACAAGATTTAGCCTCCAGACGGATATTTTATGCCTCCATTTGTGGCTACACCGAGCGGGGTCCCCCATGAACCTACCATTCACCGGGCAATCTGCTCGGCTCAGATTCTCTCCAACCTCCTTGGTCCACAGGGCAATGACTTGAAATTCTCGCCGCAATAGCTCGGAAACCACCATGGCCCCAGTGGAGTAGGGATCCACCACCACAACGCAGCAGTCCTCAGCCAACTCCAGAGTCAATACGCAAAAAAAATATGAACATGGATGGAATAAGATGAACATGATGGAGCATGATGGAGTGGAAACCCAGTTTGGAGCTGCATCATTTCAGTTTCCATCATCTCAACTGCAGCAAACGCATGGCCAAAATTGATCAAAACCTCGTGGCAGTGTTCGGGTTCACGCGGATCGCTAATCCTCCGGTGATTTTGGCAATACTATCGCTAGGACACCCGCTCCAATCCAGAATAGCGATGGAGCATCTCCAAATTGACAGGGTTCGGCTGCGACATCATCCGATTTGAGCAGAAATTCAAGTTTTAGCCGTTGCGCAATTTTGCGGTTGTCGCTATTTGGGCAAACATGCCAAATTTCTGTTTCTTTTCCCCACCTGCCAGGTGGAGGGTCTCCAGATTCTAACAAAGATGCAACTCCTCCTTTCTTTCTTCCTTCCTTCCTCCTTCCTTCCTTCTTTCCCTCCCTTCCTTTCCTTGGTTCCTTCCTTCCTTGCGCCAGCTCGTCGCCAGAAAGTCAGAATAGCTGCCAGAAAAGAATCTCACAGTATATGGCCAAAAAAAACAGATAGAATGCCAGAAAAGATGCTGAGTAGAATGCCAAATAGCATGTCAAAGTAAATGCCAGATAGAATGTCAAAATATCTGCCAGATAAAACGGCAGATAGCATGCCAAATGGATGTTTGAATATATGTCCTATAAAATGTCAGGTAGCATTAGACTGCCAAATAGAATGTCAGAATATGGGTCAAATCAAATGTTAGATAGAATGTCAGAATATCTGCAAGATAAAATGTCAGATAGTATGCCGCATAGCATGCCAGATTAGAATGTCGGAATATTGGAAAAAATGTCAGATGAATGTCAGAATATATGCCAAATAAAATGTCAGATAGAATGTCAGAAAAATATCTTACCTCGGATAAAATGCAAAATAAAATGAACGCTAGAATTTCAAGTAAAATGCCTGATGAATTGCCAGGTAGAATGTCAGAAAATCCGCCAAATTTGAAGTCAAACAGAATAAAGGATGTCAGAATATATGTCAGATAGAATGTCAGTTGGTGGGGGTCAGGCGAAGAAATTCTCATAAAGAATTTGCAGATGGGAAAATTAAGTAAATTCCAACAAAATGAAAACTAAAGGATTTCAATCGTCAATGGATTGGGGTTTGGTTTACGGGAAAATCAACGGGAAACCATGGTTTTCTCGAGTAATGATCAGGGATTCCAGGAAATGTTCCCACGAACCAATTCAACCAGTTCTGGGATGGTGAGGTCGTTTCGAATGCACATTTTTCACCCAATGTGTGAACTCAGATGACCACTGATGACCACATAATTTTGACCAACAAAAGCCAGCTACAATCTACAGTATATTTAAATCATATCCAGAAAGACTTGAAATGTATACATATATATATATATATGTAAATATATAATACTCATATGATCGATACAGTTCCAAAAAAAAAACACACAACAAAAAACCATAGAAACGCATAGTTGTTGCTTAAACCTGTCCTTTTCACCCAAGCATCCGAGTTGGAACGTGCTGACCATGAAGCTCCCATGGTTGCGGCGAAAATTTTGCTGCGGTGACGCGGGGGTGCTGAAGCCAAGAATACGTGGCGTCTACCCAACTGATCGCGGGCATCCCGGGCTAGAATTCTATCCGCATTTCATGGCTACAATCAATGCAGAAGATATAGGGGAACACGAAACGTAGGTAATCAAGAAGGGGTATGAAAAAAAGAAGGATGGCGGCGTAAGAAAAAATGCCGGATAGGAAACCCAAAACAGCAGCATTGCATGTGCACAAAGGCTTCAGAAAGGCGTCTCTGTGTAAAAGTGTCTCGGTACAAAAGCCTCTTTGTGTCAACAATTCTGTGTAAAAGCTGGCCTGTGCAAGGCAAAAGCAGCCGTGTGTAAAAAGGCCTTGGTGCAAAAGACTCTCTGGTGTAAAAACTCCAAGCGTTTTCAAGATGCTGTGTGCGCAGCGGATTCCGACTCACGCGTAAAAAGTTTCTGCGCGAAAAACACGCATTGAGTACAGCCTTTCCGTCTAAAAGCTGGCTGTGTGTAAAAGCGTGATGTGTGCAAAAGGTTCTGTGCGTATGCGTAAGAGTAAAAGCTAGCCTGTTATTTGCAACAGTGGCAATGGGGAATCCATGTTGGTTAAGGAGAAAAAAAATAGAAATAAAGGCCGTCGCATGTCGTTGCATGCCGTTGCGATGCTTGATTACCAAGTATCACGAAAGAATGTAGCATACGTTGCCTAAAGCATCTTAAAACATCCCCCTTTGAATTCGGTCTCTGACCCGGGTGTCTGGATTCTTTAGAGACCAGGGTAGTGACACCAGGCAAGGGCATCTAAAGAATCGAAACACCAGTGGGCAAACCCCTAAAGAATCAGGGCCTGGGTGCCACCAAAAGCCTATGAAACCTAAAAAATCAGACTCTGGGTCGTNGAATCAGGGCCTGGGTGCCACCAAAAGCCTATGAAACCTAAAAAATCAGACTCTGGGTCGTCTAAAATCATTGAAAAAAATTGCCTAAAGAATCAGACAACCCAGGTTAGAGTCGTAGCCCCCTCCTTTTTTGCAAGCGTTATAAAGCCTTGATAAATTTTGGACCTTTGGGTGGTTCCAAGGAATTCTATCCTCAACATTTCTGTACTAATGTTTGCTAGCCCCAACAAGCCCAAATATCAAAAAAAACTACTATCAAAAAAACCTCTCATCTGAACTCAACCAATACCGCACTGAAATTCTCAGCTCATTTTTTCCGGCTGTCTTGCGTTGCATGTTTTATTATACATTTTATATTTATGATATTTTGTATTATATTATATTACTTTATATTGTTTTATCATGGTTTATGATGTTTTCTATTGTTTTATCAAATTTTTTGGGGGAAGTTTCTCTAAAGAATCAAGTCCAGCTCCCAACACACTGGTTTGTTAAGATGATTTCTGCAGACAACTTGCCTTATACCCAGAGATGCTGGGGGTTCCTGGGAACATGGGGCCCACCAGATTTGGAAGGGGGTCGAGCCAGTGTTCTGATTCTTTAGGGCCATGGCCTGTCGACCCATCAAAACCCAGCAAAACCATGTCATTCTAGTCAGTTTGGGATGCTTTGGGGAGGGAGTTTCTCTAAAGAATCAAGCCCCCGCTCCCAACACAGTGGTTTGTTAAGATGATTTCTGGAATTTGTCTTATACCCAGAGATGCTGGGGGTTCCTGGGAACATGGGGCCCACCAGATTTGGAAGGGGGTCGAGCCAGTGTTCTGATTCTTTAGGGCCATGGCCTGTCGACCCATCAAAACCCAGCAAAACCATGTCATTCTAGTCAGTTTGGTATGCTTTGGGAGGGAGTTTCTCTAAAGAACCAAGCCCCAGCTCCCAACACAGTGGTTTGTTAAGATGATTTCTGGAGACAACTTCTCTTATACCCAGAGATGCTGGGGGTTCCCTGGGAACATGGGGCCCACCAGATTTGGAAGGGGGTCGAGCCAGTGTTTTGATTCTTTAGGGCCATGGCCTGTCGACCCATCAAAATCCAGTAAAAACATGTAAAACCCAGTAAAACCATGAAAAAACCATGTAAAACCAATTACAACCATGTCATGTTAATTCATTTTATGTCAATTTTATGTGATTTTGTGTCATTTTGGTCAGTTTGGGGTACTTTGGGGGGGAAGTTTCTCTAAAGAATCAAGCCCCAGCTCCCAACACAGTGGTTTGTTAAGATGATTTCTGGAGACAACTTGTCTTATCCAGAGCTGCTGGGGGTTCCTGGGAACATGGGGCCCACCAGATTTGGAAGGGGGTCGAGCCAGTGTTCTGATTCTTTAGGGCCATGGCCTGTCGACCCATCAAAACNTGGGGGTTCCTGGGAACATGGGGCCCACCAGATTTGGAAGGGGGTCGAGCCAGTGTTCTGATTCTTTAGGGCCATGGCCTGTCGACCCATCAAAACCCAATAAAACCATGTAAAACCCAGTAAAACCATTAAAAAAACCATGTAAAACCAATTGAAACCATGTCATTTTAATTCATTTTATGTCAATTTTATGTGATTTTGTGTCATTTTGGTCAGTTTGCAATACTTTGGGGGGGAAGTTTCTCTAAAGAATCAGGCCCCCAGCTCCCTAGGTGGTTTTTTGAAGGGATTGGAGCCAGTGTTCTGATTCTTTAGAGGTTANTTCTCTAAAGAATCAGGCCCCCAGCTCCCTAGGTGGTTTTTTGAAGGGATTGGAGCCAGTGTTCTGATTCTTTAGAGGTTAAGGCCATGACAGCACAACTGCACAATGGGCACGCCCCACGCGCCCAAAATCTGTGCAGGTCTCGGCTTATCTATTGGATGCTTCATCATGCCTCTGTTTTTTTCCCTTGACTTTTCCATGAGGGATCAAAAGGATTAGAACTGATTTCATCTGCGGAGCAAAAAAAACCACCAAAATGCACACTACATTTTCATGTCTGTGTTGTTCTGTGTTTTGCTATACCCAGTAAAACGATAAACCAAAAATCAATATATGAAAGTTGCTGCTCTTATCATGTCTGGCAACAGTTTTTTGCGGTTTTTGAACCTTGCTTCGGCGAGCGTTTACAATTTTGAAAGGANGAAAGTTGCTGCTCTTATCATGTCTGGCAACAGTTTTTTGCGGTTTTTGAACCTTGCTTCGGCGAGCGTTTACAATTTTGAAAGGATCAGTTGAAGGTTGCCAAAAGGCCATTTTGACCCCCAAAACCACCTTCTCTAAAGAATCACAAACCCGATGACCCCTATAAAGAACGTGAACCCCTGCAAATGGACACAACCAAATGTCTAAAGAATCAAGCCAGATCTGACAACCCGGGTTGTCTGATTNTGAACCCCTGCAAATGGACACAACCAAATGTCTAAAGAATCAAGCCAGATCTGACAACCCGGGTTGTCTGATTCTTTAGGGGAAATTCCAAGGGGGATCTTAAAACCATGAATTATCGGGTAGAAACCACCACACTTATTTGGATGGCGAATAATTACCAGATAGTTAGTGCCCGGCACACGCCGGGGCGAAAGTTTCGAGAAAAGTAAAACGACAATAGGAAGAAGACGGCCTATAGGAAAACCTTTGAGATGCAGAAACAACCAAATCTTTGCGTTGTGAAATGCATCAAGACATGAGCAAATGATGGTTGTTGAGATGCCAATGACATGAGATGAAAGAATCCCTGCACAACTGACTGAATGAACCAGTGAGCCACTGAACCGATAAATCAATGAACCAATGAAACGATGAATCAGTGAAGGGATGAAGAAACGAAGCAATCAATGAATGAACCAATCAATGAATCGATGAACCAATGCACCAATCAATCAGTGAATCAGCCAATCAATGAACCGGTGAATCAACCAATCAATGAATCAACGAACCACTGTATCAATGAATCAGTGAGTCAATGAATCAATGAGCCATTGGATCAATGAACCACTGAATCAATGATTCAATGACTCAATGAATGAACGCAATCAATCAATCAATCAATCAACAAATGAATCAATCACTGAACCAATGAACCAATGCGTTTTGTCACAGCCAGTTGCAAACCCGCAAAGCAGGAGCGTTGCACTGAATCGACCAACGTTCGCGCAGCGCTGACAAAGCAAACTCGACCACACAAATCCGGCGCTGCTCCGGGACCCTGAGTTTTAAGGATTTTATCTGAAATCGAGCTCTCACTACTGTCCTGTGCACATTTTGCCGACCTCATCTTCCAAAAGTGCTCTGGCGTCGCCAGTTTTTGACGGTGTTTTTTGTGAAATCGAGCTCTCGCTTCAGTCCTGTGCACTTTTTGTCGACGACTTTCCCAGATCGAGGCCGGCACCCGCGGAAACAAAGACCCTACTTCGGCGCCCACAGAAGCCACTTTACCCGAACAAAAACACAGGGTTTCGCGCCCAAGAGTGCTTTTCACCCGTGAATTTGACACGCGTGTGATGTTGACATGATGTTGACATGATGTCGACATGATGTTGACATGATGTTGACGACATGATGGTGATGACATGATGATGATGATGATGCTGATGATGATGATGATGGTGATGATGATGGTGATGATGGTGATGATGATGATGATGATGATGATGATGACGATGACGATGATGACAGGACAGACCCTTGACATTCGTCCGTAACTCAGAAGTTTGTGAACTAAACTTCATTTGATCAGGTAGAATCATGTCTCCACCGCTCTCGATCAACAACATCATTCATTTTCCATAATAGACGTGTCACCAATTCGAATCATGTACTGTTTGCTGTTCCCCGTGAATATTAGCCGGTTGGAGGTCATCATTTGTAAATAGCAACGCTTGAAACCACCAGCCACACCACAGAATAGCGCTCCAATGAAGCAGGATAGATCTGACATGCTATCAAGACTTCCGCTTTTGCTGGCCGGTCCAATCCCCAAATATCAAAAAAATGTCGTTTTACTCCGAAACTTGGCAGCGCGTGTCCAACAAACCCCTCTCTTGAAAATCCATCTCCCCAGGAATGTGTCTGAAACCAAGTCAAATTGGCTGCAGAATAGCTTTGTTTTTTTTTTTGTTTCTTTCCTGGCACCATTTGCCTTGTATTTGCAGCAGTTTGGAACTAGAATCTGTCATTTTGAATAGTATTTGCTACATTTTGGCATGTCCACCTTCCATTTTGCATTGTATTTGCTACATTTTGGCATGCTTGCATTCCATTTTGCATGGTATTTGCTACATTTTAGCATGCTTGCATTCCATTTTGCATGGTATTTACTGCATTTGGGCACTCCCATTTTCCATGATATTTGCTACATGTTGATACTTCAAAGGTTCATGTGGGTTTCTTGAAGTTTCTTGAAAGTTTAATTTAGGGTTTCTTAAGGGGTTCTTCAGGGTTTCAGTTGGGGTTTCATGTAAGATTTCATATAGTGTTTCCTCTAGGGTGTCATTTAGGATTTCATGTAGGGTTTCATTTAGGGCTTCATTAAGGGTTTCATGTAGGGTGTCACGCAGGATCTTAGGGTGTCATTTAGGGTTTCATTCACTGTTTATTTAGTGTTTGACTTGAGGTTAGGATTTCATTGAGGGTTTCATGTACGATTTCATTTAGGGTTTCATTTAGGGTTTCTTCGAGGTTTCATTTAGGGTTTCTTTAAGATTTCTTCTAGGGTTTCATGTACGATTTCATTTAAGGTTTCATTTAGGGTTTCTTTAGGATTTCATTTAGGCCGGGTTTCATTTAGGGTTTTCATTTAAAGTTTCATTTAGGGTTTCATGCAGGGTCTCTTTTGGGGTTCATTTAAGGTTTCATGTAGGGTTTCTTGAAGGGTTCATTTAGAATTCTTTAGGGCGTCATTTAGGGTTTTATTTGGGGTTTCTTCAGGACTTCATGTAAGGTTTCATGTAAGGTTTCTTTAGGGTTTCATTCAAAGTTTCATGTAGCGTTGCATTTAAGGTTTATTTAGGGTGCATCTGGGGTTTTATTTACGGTTTCTTTGGGGGTTTTACTAGGGTTTCTTTAAGGGTTCATTTAAGGTTTCATGTAAGATTTTATATAGGGTTTCCCCAGGGTTTCATCTAGGATACAAACAAGAGAGAATGAAGCAAAAGAAAAAGAAAAGCAAAGAGACAATAAAGAAAGGAAGCAGAGGAGCAGGAAGGAGTAGAGCTGCAAAAACGCATGACTGCAAAAAAAAGGAAAAGTAGAAAGGCACCGAAGCAGACAAGCAGAAAAGCAGGAATTGCAGAGAAGCAGGAAAAGCAAAAAGCGGAAAAGCAGAGAAGCACGAAAAGCATAGAAGCAGAGAAGCAGAAAAACAGCAGGAAACGCACAAAAGCGGAGAAGCAGAAAAGCAGAGAAGTAGGAAAAGCAGGCAAAGCGAAAAGCAGAGAAGCAGGAAAAGCAGGAAAAGCAGGAAAAGCAGGAAAAGGATGAAGAAGAGAAAAAAAAAAAGCAGGAATCAAAAAAATCAAAACTGATCAAAAAAAACTCCAAAAATAATTAGCCCTCCATTCAAATTTGCCAAGTTGCTTGAGTCAAACAATATCTGAACATATCCAAACACTCTGAGTAAATATTCTGAAGACGTATCCTGGATTATGCAGTGGACTCCAGCTGGTTTTGGATCTGCACGGAAGGTCCAGAGCTGGCCATGCAGTCTTTTCGTATATTCGTGCAGATTCAGCGCGTGCTTCTCCGCCATGTTGCACTTGCAAAACAGATATCGGAAACAATGAGCCGTTGCAATCGGGTAAAAACATATAATATTATACATATATAATATATATTATCATACAAGTCCCTATTATCCAGGAAGTTGTGCGAAGTGGTTCTCACACTCTCAAGTTTGGGAGGAGCACATTCTCAAATGCAACGAGGGGTATTGCATATAAATAAAAATGCAAAAATTGAAGTCCCCTCAACCAAAAAGAGCCTTATGTTATGTAGACTCCGTGCATCCTGTACCTGTTGGCGAGAGGCAGGCGCATTGGGCTGTCGACCCAGTTGCGCTACGCTTGCCAAGGGGCAAGGAGCGGGAAAGGGGCAGCTTGTCCGCACACCACAAGGCCTTCTGCAGGAAAGAGTTCGGAGCTTTGCCGGAATAAAACTGGGCGTGGGCCAAAACTAAAGACACAATGGACCCCATCCAATGCATGGTTAAGACCTGGCAAACACCGCAAATCAAGCATGACCGAAATCTGCTGGGATATTGAAATCTTGACCCATCCCAGTCTGATGGCTGATGTCGGACATCCACACGACGGACAGCAGGTCTCACTGAGGATTTGCAGCCATGGTCTTAGCTTCCTTAAACTTTCAAAAATTCTCAGCATGGTAAAGTGTGGAAATATGGATGCTGCACAGGAAACACACATTCCAGGAATTCCACGTGCTGCCTGTTCAATGCGCATCAGCATCGTGAATGTAAAATATCTCAAGTGTTGTGCTGAGAAACACGGAAATCATTTCATGGAAAACCAATTCTACTCTTGTCATGGCACACTGCGTGTTGAATATGTGAATATTGGGGGGGAAATGCCTTTGTAACAATTCCACAAATTCAAGAAACATCAATTAATAGTAATTAATTATATGCATGTTATATGTAAAACTGCCTCTGTGTTGCAATTGTGTCATTGGCTCTTGGCAAGACATCCGGACACATCAGGATTGCACGTAACATCTTCACTTGCAACGCAAGGACTTGTAGTTTTAGGGCTGCAACCCTCCGAAGGTTTTGTGGGTGAAAATCCATCAAGGCTCAACACATCTGAACTCAACAATTGGGAGCCAAATGTGATGCAAACCAATGGAAACAATGTGTTTCCCAATCTACCGCAAGCACTTGGTGCGACATAATATTGTCGCATATTGCCGCACAATTTCCAGCTGAAGGTGGACATGCAGTAGTTACATGTAGTTCCAAATGCAGAGGAAGTGGACCAGTGGCATCTTGCAACCAAACAATTTAAGGCCACACATCTGATGGTAGGTTGCTTTGGTGGGTGGATTCAATTTCCCTCAAACCTATCATGCCAACCAAGTATGCGGTGGCCAATTCAACGGGTGCTGCGGGTCTAACACCTCAGGTGCGTGTAAGAAGTGTCACCAGCATGTCCCAATCATCTTCCTGGTGATTGGGATTGATGTCCTGGCGCTGGAATTGGCTCAATTCTTTTGAAGATGGTGGGACGTCCGAAAATGTAAAATGGAAATCCTACTGTTCGGTGAAAAAACCATGTAAAATAAATTGTCCCACGCCATTCTTCATTACCCATGGTTGCCCGAGGGTCCATCAAACAATTTTCAGCATAAACGCTTCAGAGGTATGTCGCAAAAACACACAGTCCCACCGCCACTCGCTTTTTTGTTTATTCTCGAATCAAACGATGCACACTCGATACACCGTGCATCAATGGAAATATGCCTGAACCGGAGAAAACAATTTAGGCAAACGCTGGTTTTGCCGCCAACCAGGACCAATTCTTGAATTGAATTTGTAGCCTATTGAAAACCAATACTAGGTGGGCGGAAAACAAAGAGACATCCACGTGTGCTGATTGGGGGGCCCTGCAATCCTAGTAGTGCTGGTGGCACTAGCACCAACACACTAATTACTAGTAGTAGTCGTCCTGGTGGTGGTAGTGTAAATTAATGGTACCAGTACAAATGTTCGTAGCAGTCCCAGTAGTCACCATAAGCGTAGTAGTCGCAGTAGTAAGTAGCAAGTAGTAAGTACCTGGATCCCCAAACGACTGTATTTTCCTTGTCATTTCAATCCCATATGACCAATTTGTTAGTCATACAATCATACGGCATATATGGAAATTTTCGAGTTTTAAGTGACACGCATGCGGGGATAATCAGGGCACTGATACTTTTCCAATATCATGTCAATATTTGTTCAATACTTTTCCAAATTGTTTCAATAGTTTTTCAATATTCTCCAGCTTGCCACTGTTCAACATTTTTTCCAATGGTTTTCCAATATTTCCCAATATTCTTCAAACTTGCGACTTGAAGCCACTTATGGCCAGATACGGGCATATGACCAAAAAAATTGGTCAACTCTCCAAATTCGACAATATTCGGGCATATGACCAGAGAAAAATTGTCATACGGTTATCCAGGCAGAAAGTAGTAAGAAGTAAGGAGTAAGCAGTAAGCATTAAGTAGTAGGTAGTAGGTAGTAGGTAGTAGGTAGTAGTAAATTTAAAGGTAGGTAGTAAAACAAAAACTAATGATAGTAATAACAAAAAATAGTAGTAGTAGTAGTAGTAGTAGTAGTAGTAGTAGTAGTAGTAATAGTAGTAGTAGTAGTAGTAGTAATAGTAGTAGTAGTAGTAATAGTAGTAGTAGTAATAGTAGTAGTAATAGTAGTAGTAGTAGTAGTAGTAGTAGTAAGAGTAGTAGTAGTAGTAGCAGCAGCAGCAGTAGTAGTAGTACTAGTAGTAGTAGTAGTAGTAGTAGTAGTAGTAGTAGTAGCAGTAGCAGGAGCAGGAGCAGGAGCAGTAGCAGTAGCAGCAGCAGCAGCAGCAGCAGCAGTAGTAGTAGTAGTAGTACTAGTAGTAGTAGTAGTAGCAGTAGCAGTAGCAGTAGCAGTAGCAGTAGCAGTAGCAGTAGCAGTAGCAGTAGCAGTAGCAGTAGCAGTAGCAGTAGCAGTAGCAGTAGTAGTAGTAGTAGTAGGAGTAGTAGGAGCAGTAGGAGCAGTAGGAGCAGTAGGAGCAGTAGGAGTAGTAGGAGTAGCAGGAGTAGCAGGAGTAGCAGTAGCAGGAGTAGCAGGAGTAGCAGGAGTAGTAGGAGTAGGAGTAGGAGTAGCAGGAGCAGCAGCAGCAGCAGCAGTAGCAGTAGCAGGAGCAGGAGCAGTAGCAGTAGCAGTAGCAGTAGCAGTAGCAGTAGCAGTAGCAGTAGTAGTAGTAGTAGTAGTACTAGTAGTGGTAGTAGTAGTAGTAGTGGTAGTAATAGCAGCAGCACCATCAACCAGATTACAATTTTTCCACCCTGCCTGTACCCCATACACGAACCTGAAACTCACCCCTTTATAGAAAAAAAAAATGTATCCCAAAATTATCGATTTTTTTTGGGCGCAGGGGGATGCCCCCGTTTATAAATTGGGAGTAAAGATCAATTAGAATCAAAAACATTCAAAAACCTATTTATAAAAGAAGGTGCTAGCAGATTGTCCATAAATCAAGCAAAAACGCACCCCCTTTTGTCATCATTCCTACTCAAAAGATTACAAAGGTGGTTGCGGACCCTTTGCTGTCCAAATCGGGAAGAACCTGTGCGTCGTTCAATTCTACTGCGCAATAGGACAGTGATCGAAGGTGCAAATCTACTAGTAGCACGATACAAAAAAACTGGGCATCACCCGAACAACCAAATCAGACAACAAAAAGAAAACCCCGCTGAATAATTAAGTATATTAAGTAGGATTTGTGATGTTGAACGGAAACATGCGGATCGATTTTCAATGGCGTTGGCTGTCTAAAATTCGTGAAGGCACCATGCCGGCATCATAGCATCATGGCATCATGGACAGCCATGGCGGCACCATCCTTGATTGTTTAACCTCCGGCATTCCCCGCCTGAAGTTGCAAGGCTCGATGCTCCGGAGATCTCGGACACTGCGGAACTTCGGATCCGGAAAGCCTCCTGCGGCATGGTGAAAGAGAGCTGCTGCAGAGTCTATCTTGGTTTTGTATGGTTTTGTCCCACCCTTAGAAATATGACAACGTTCAGGGCCTCCCGGGCAGATATGCTCAAAAGAAGTCAGCCATGTGATTGTCTTTTCCATCAACTCGAAGAGTCACACCCGTTCTCTACTATCGCAAAACTTGCTACCTAAGTTGAATCCAGGATCACTTAGACACTTCCAGAACTCATCCAAAGCGCTTGCCAAGGGTGCAAAATACATTCTCGCGCAGGTTTCGTCTACCAAGAACCGGCACAATGTTGAGCGATGTCGGAGAAACCGTCAAAAATGCGTGCACTGTGTTTGTTTTCAAATTTTACGCCTCCCGGAGGGTCGGCCTTTTGTTGTTTTCGCTTGCGCCCAAAAAGCGGCCCGGGAGAATCTAACATGTCTTGCATGTTAGGGTGGGGTAGGGGTAGTTACTTTTTATGTGATCTTACGCATGCCATGATGATGTTGCGCTAGACCGCTAGAGGTGTCTTAGGCTAAGTCATGGGGTGGGGTGGTTGGGGTGGCATGGGATACTTGAAAGGCATACAATTAACGGCAATTCAGTGCACGCTCCAATCAGGGCACACTCCAACAATTCTAGGCTGTTAATTGTCCCAACTACTGTAATTTGCACTCGATGGTACACAATTAACTTTGAAATAGCTTCCACGCGCTCTTGGCGCTAAGCTCGTAGCTTATCTTGCCTTTTTCAAGTAATTAACGTCCAAAGGCTCTTGATGTCCAAAGGTCGCCAATGAATGTGTGATAATTCCATGGAAAATGTCTGTTTTTCTGAGATCCCATAACAGCGTGCATGTTTTTTTCCGCGCCCTCCATGCGTTCTAAGTAAATACTTGAATTACGGCTTCAGAATTACATAAAAAGCACACTAAAGCGCTGTAATTGACGGGAAACACGGTGATGGCAAAATGCGGCTCACCGACGCGCACTTTTTGCTGCAACGCAAACAAGAAAAACACCTCCAAACAGCGGGGCCGTAAACAGGCGCGTTACCTTCTTCTTGGGCTTGGCTAATGGTGTATCCAAGAGAACTTTGGCAAGCGAGGTGGATAAACAAAAGCGCTCCACACGCAATTTTGGAGCCTGTAGGACTCTAACTAACACCCGGAGGGGGCCCCACGCGAGAGTGCAGCAAGAGCTCAGCTATACGAGAACATTGGCAGAGAAGACAAGAAAAGAAATCACATCAGCAAGTCAGACGAAGAAAACAATCTGGTGAGGAAAGAAGCAACCTGGAAAAATTGAGGACAGGCGTGATCCAGAGAAAAAGCAGCTCAAACAAAAAATAGGAAGCCTTAGGAAGCTTGAACAAAGAGCAGCTCAGAAAAGAAATGGTTCGGAAAAGAAATGGTTGAAAGCCAGAAGAGAGATAGCACAGAAAAAAAACATGTCAGAGAAGAAGTGGACACATACAGTAGACGGGAATATAGCTGAGAAGAAATACCTGACAAGGCAGCTGAGGAGAGAGGTACTTAGAAAAGAGAAACGGGCCCGTTCAGCCATCAGCCACCCAATCACTCACTCAATTGTTGTCGTTTCATGTGAGGCTCGGTTCTGTGCCGGTTGGGTGCTGTGTTGATTTCCTTTTACTCTTGAAGGCACCCCATCAAACTGTCCGCGCAAGTATGAAGAAGCTTCCAGCCCCCTCCTAGCCAGGAAAGTTCCTATGCCTGCGGGCCTCACCATGAAGAGGCCCAGCACTAAACCAAGGTCTCGTGCGACTTTCATAGCTAGAAGGAAGGCATTGACATTGACTGGATAGTTTTGGAAATAAACTTGCGCCACTCTGCAAATGTATATGCGCTGTGACCCGGCATCAAAACACTGGAGGAATCGCCCATTCTGAGGCTTGAGTGGCACCATGCCACTAGATGCAACTAGTACAACCTTGGTAGCACAAGAAGTCCCAAAATCGACCCAACATCTGAGAATGTTGGCATCCTCGTGAAACCCATGCTTGGAAACTTTGGAGATCCACTTCAAAACCTTCGTGACCTGATGCTGTGGCCGATGATAGACGGTGGCCACCGCCATGACAGGAATCTGTGGCACTCGCAAGAAGAAACTGGGATGTTGGAATCCTGATTGAAGGCACATTATTTTTGTTCTCTCCCAACTCGCCACTCTGAATCCGTTTGTGTGCATGTGTGTGTGGGCGTGCACATAGTCAATCGTGGACAGAGCATCTGAGAACTTGGTCGTGCAACCTACTTCGTTTGTCTTGGCCTAATGATTCAAGCTACGTGTTAGACACCCAAGGATTCTGTTGATATGCTCTCTTTTTACTAAGAAAATTCCAAACCCCTATCCAAGTGGACACGCAAAGCAACTGCAGGCGAGCGACCTTGTTGTCCAGCTGCCGAACTTCCCCATGCAATGCAACCTGCAGGCCAAGGAGGAATCATCTTAATTCTGGGTGTTCAGCCTCTCAGTTTTGCGCTTTCATCTGTTACTATTCTTTGCCTGAATGCTGTCAGCAACCACAGGTACTCCTGAAAAACAGTCTACGAAACAGTTTTTAATCCAGCAGCCCTAGGCCTGATCAATCGCACGTGCTGGCCCTTTGCATCTCATGATTCCATCAATGAACTCTTCCAGCGTGACCTTCGGCGACGTCCCAAGCGGTTGGTGAGAGGGCGCTTTGGTAACCACATAAAGATGATCTAGAAACACTTATGATACCGACTTGTCAGTTTGCCACGTTAATAAACTTCATAAAACCGTATAGTAATGTATAGTAACTTGACGCTGAAATTTCATGTGACCGGCATCGTCCCTGCAAAAAGAATTGCAACCACAGCTTGTGGTGTCGCCAGTACAGCATGTTAAACCGGACCCCGGCCAAAGCTTCGCCTTGCCTCCCCGTCACCATTGTCGATCAAATGAAACAAGGCTTGGCCTCAAGCGCTGTCATTGTCAATGCGCAAATATGACGCTCGACCAAATTTAAAACAACATGTTGCTTTGCCAAAGGCCAGCCTTCAGGTGGCAAACCTTACAACAATTCTGCGAAAACCATGCCTGCATCCGCAGAGAAGAATGGCTAAGAGAAAAAACAAGTCAAATAAGAGGAGGCTTGCTTAGTCGTTGCTGGAGATCTTATATATTATCAATAGTTATATAATATTATATCATAATCATTCAATCATCCTTTCGTCGATTCGGTAACTATTTGATATTACTTTAGTCATTCAGCCGACCAAGCATGGGTGTCACCCAGCAACCTTTCCAACAAACCCTTCAGGTCCTTTAGCGGCTGGTTTTTATTGAATTTCTGCCCTGCGCGGTGGGGCACTCCTGCATGGTTTTTACTCCCCAGAGCGTGTCAGCTATCCTGATCGCGAAAATGTTTGCTGCTGCCGCCTTGTCTCCCAGTCTTGTCTCCCTTCATGATCGCTGCCTTCGCTGCCACTGCTGCCTTGTCTCTAGGCGTGTCTCCCTTCATGATTGTTGCCTTCGTTGCTGCTGCCGCCTTGTCTCCCAGCCTTGTCTCCGCCGTCCTATTCTATTGATTGCCAACAGGAAATGTTTGATTTATTCGAAAGTTTGCCTGTGCAATGAGACAGCACCGGCGCAACAATTTGGATGCGTAGCGTAAGACTATCTTGCGAATCGTGAGAAAGTTTGCCGCAAGTTGCAGTTGCGCAGAACACTGATATTATGATGTTCTGCAAACATGAACATTTTGGCCGACAAAGACAAGAGTTTTCACCGCAACGCTTCAAATCAGCAAACTAGCGGGAGCTATTGGGGTTCCTTTTTCCAGTACAGGAAAAGTTCTCTGTGCTTTGGAGTCCGGTTTCTGGTGCCGCTGCGGGGTGCAGTGTGCGCCTTGGAGCCTGGGTGCTGGCGCCACTGCAGGTGTTTGACAATGACAAAGGTTCCGTCTACGCGGAATTCGAAAAAACAGCCTTTGGTTGCTGCCCGAAAATGTATGTTGCTTCCTGGGGTCTATCTTGGCGTAATTTATTTATAGAGTGACTATTATTTGAACGGGGGCGTTGTGACCTCAAGGATTCCGGACCAGCGCGCCGGAACCACCAACTCCAAGGCAAATGAGACGCTCAAGAGGACTGTCGAGCATTGTCTAGCACTGTGTCCATTGTCCATCTCCATGCAAAGGATCCAAAAAAGATTCCAGGGGACGATAGTCGAATTCGGGAGATGAAGTATGTCACTGGCATGTAGCATCAGCGTTGAAAGGAACGTGAATATACACCTATCACCTGGCCACGACCCACAAATCGACAAGGACAAAGGTGAGAAACAACACTCTGAAGCCGAACGTTGCATGCACCACACCCGGCCGAACAGAATGCAGGCATCCCATGACAACAGTATTACATGACATAGTGTATGAGTATTGATGCGACCAAACAGGGTTTTTCAGGTCTTCCATGGTTCATGATGACTCATGGAACGTCCAACTGCACACCCGCTTTTGGGCCGTTGTGGCCACCCTCCTGATCCAAGCTGCCCTCCCGGACGTCCAAATCCATCGTCTGAAAGTACGCCTCGACACGTGGGATTGCCAAGATCGCTGTTAAGCGCTCCTGCACAAACCGCACGGTAGATGGTCCCAGAACCAGCCAGGATCGTGCAAACATCCCACAAAACCGGGTTGCCACATCTTGCCTCTATGCAAATGACTCGGCCATGAAATTGTTGAAGTAGACACAGATGAAAAAGACCCAGCTGCTCCATGCAAAATTGTGAGAATTGGCTACATGTCGCACGTCCGACGCACAATCGATACCCTCACCATAAACCTAGCATAGACCCGCTCCAAATACGGAAGAAGAATGATGGAAACTGATTCTATTCTGTAGGTTCTCAAAAGTAGAATGGGTATTGCGACTGTTTGTTCTCCATCAAAATGTGCTGAACTTACAATGGCATGGTTGCCTTGCCCATTCTCAAGTAAATTAATGATGCTTCCCAGTTCATTACGTCATTGGTGAAGTTGACAGCAGAGAGTGAAAATCATGTGGGATGGCATTGCAGATCTCCTGAACGGTTTCGACCCTATCCTGCATGAGTCCCTTGGGGTTTCTCATCCCACACATTGGCTGCGGGCACACATGGTGCTGCCCAAGTCTGAGCAACTGCAAAATTCGTGCGCCAATCAAAGAGCAAACCCAATCTAAGCAAAGGGAACTCCAAAGTTGCACCGTTCTTAGCGGATTTGTATAGTGAGGTCTCATCTCAGAAAGTTAAAGACCAGGAAAGGAACCTTCATGTACAGTAGAATAAATGACCTACCTACCTGGCTAATGCTCGCAAACAAAAAAAACACATTTTGAAACTTGATATATCACAGCACTAATGCGGTAAACCCAGGAATAAACCATTCCCAATTTTACCAGAAAGAGGTGGTCTAAACCATTCCCAAGTTGGTGGTTCAGTTTACCATTGGGTTTACCGCACTAATTACCAGATAAATAACAACGCTACACTTCTAGTCAAACCTCAGCCAAGCCTGTCCTCGGTAATGAGCCCATCTCTGTGCTCATCAATGGAATGGAAAATGCCCTTCGGTCAGGTCCGGTCCAACTCACAGCTGACATGAAAATTGCCCACCGATATACTGAGCAAATTCATGACTTTATTTTTTTTTAGAGTGACTGCTTTCTCTTGCATGAAAATATCCACTACTGGGTCAGGAAAACACTTGTAAGCTGGAATCAGATTTCGTTCTGCAGTGACTCACACCGTCCAACTTTGCATCCGGCGCGTCGTTTCGGTCACAGTCCATTTTGCTCACCAGGCCTCCAGTTTGCTGATAAACTGTTGTTTCATTCGTAACCGGTCGATGACCAGCTGTTCCGCATCATTCTGCGCTGCCTCCAAGGTATCTTTCCTTGGCCGTGCTTGTGGTGGTGGGGCCAGGGGTCCCAAACCACTTCCTCAGGGCCCCAAGCGTTTCAGACATGTAAAAAAAAACATTGTAAACGCTTAGAATGTTAAAATCACCGACAAGAAAAACACGGTACCGCTCACACTCAAAGACACTGTCAATGTCAAAGTGACTGTATGTATGTGTCTATGCATCTTTGCATCTATGCATCTATGATCATCTATGCATATGTGCATCTCTCTATCTATCTATCTATCTATCTATCTGTCTGTCTGTCTATCTATCTATCTATCTATCTATCTATCTCTCTATCTCTCTATCTCACTCTCTATCAATCTATGTGTCAATCAATCTATGTGTCAATCAATCTATGTATCAATCAATCTATGTATCAATGTATCTATGTATCTATGTATCTATGTATCTATGTATCTATCTATCTATCTATCTATCTATCTATCTATCTATCTATCTAGATCTATCTATCTAGATCTATCTATCTTATCTACTTAATCTATCTTCTCTTTCTAGTTTGTCAGGTCTATCTCATCTATCTTATCTTTCAAATCTGTCCAGCCTTTCTATCTATTAAAATCTCCATTTATCTATCTGTGTGTCTGCCCCTCTCTCTCTCTCTCTCGCTCGCTGTGGGTGCATCTGCAAAGCCATGCCTATCTATCCATCTATTGATCTGTCCTTCTATCCATGTATCCATCTATCCATTGGTCTCTCTGTCCTTCAATCCATCCAACCATGTGTCCGTTTGTCCATCTGTCCATCTGCCCATCTGTCCACCTATCCATCTATGCAAGTTCTCCCTCTACTCATTCATCCATCTATTTACCTATGCAACAGCCATACCTGCAAAAACCATTCGATATCTATCGTCTATCTAAATGATTGTTCGCTCCTTGACCGAGTTATTCATCTCCACACAAGCATCCCATCCCTACAGGAAAAGACTTCCAGGCCACAACCTGACGCACATCTTCCGAGATGACCAAGTCGCAGAAATACGGCTCCGATCACACGGATCACCGCGAAGACCACCACAGTGATGTACAACCTTTTTTTTGAACCAAACATCTAGTTGCATCTTTCAACGATATATACCTATATGATGTACGCTTACAAAAATTGAAACAGTTTGATATATCATGATGCATTCTCATCTTTTGCAAAATATGCAAATGCATCAGGAAATAGAAATATACTATGATATGTTGTGACACACCATGATATTTGATCCCCCATGCTTAGACCAAAGCATGCTTTATGAACATTTTATACACAGATGGACGTTTATAAGAGCCATGTTAAGGTCATTTGTTTCTATATAGAGAATAATTTCCCAGGTAGTTGGGTTTATAAAATCATGGTCCAGGTAAAGGGCATTTGTAAAATTATTGTGAACCAGTCTGTTTATAAAATCCTCCCAAGAAAAACAGGACAGGTCAATTGGGGTATTGGGCCAGCATGTTGGTAGGATGTTGTTTTCTAGGAAATGGACTTTCCATATCTTTAGGAACTGCATATGAGCCACTATTGCAAAAGTCTCTAAAATGCACTTTCCACATCTTTCCAGCACTCAATCAAAATATTCCACCATTTAGGTTGTTTTTTATTGTGTTTTTTGCGTGTTTCTCTTCTTTTAAAACATCTGGGGTTGTTTTTTTTTTGGTTCCTTTATACAATGCAAAAAATTGGCGGCGTATTAATTTTCCTGTGGCCTGTTTTATCTGCAAGCTGTGGTGGTATTTTTTTCCTATGGGTTTTCTGTCTTTTGAATTTATGTTTCCCCTTGGATTTACCATACTAGGCTCTATTGGAGGCATTGTCATGCAAAACTTGGTGTGTTTTTCGAACATTTGGTGTTTTTGAGATATGTTTGGGGTGTGTTTGGGATGTCTTTTGGTTGTGTTTTGGGTGTGCTTTGGTTGTATTTTGGATATGTTTTTGATATGTGCCGCATGTGTTTTGGATGTATTTTGGATGTGATTTGGATGTGCTTTGGATATGTTTTGGATGTTTTTGGATGTGTTGATAAGTAACAAGTAAAGATGAAAAACATGTAGAAAAATATATCCAAATTACTTTTAAACCGCATTTTCGAAAACATACTGTGCTTCAAAAACGTATCATAAAACATCATCATAAACAACATAAATCCACCATTTCTCATTTCCTCTTGGTGTCCCCCTGTTGCGTTCTCCGCATGGTCTTATATATCAGGATCCGTTGTTCCTGGCGCAAGGAGGTCCTCCTGCCCCGTTGTGTCGCCGTGATGATCCATGTCCTGTGGACCACCTCCCTGTGACCAAGGCCTTCCCGCTACGCTACTCATAGGAATGTTAGGCTGGTGGGAAGGAGGAATATATCAGTTGAATATGTGGGCTGATTTTGTTCTTGTTTTGAATTTCATGCGCGTGTAATTTTTGTTTTTCACTTCTAATCAAATCTTTGTTATCTTTGCTTTGTTGGTTCGATTTTTGTTTGTTTTGCATTGATTTATACATGTGTTTTTTCATATTTTCTTATCTGTAATTGTTTTGTTGTGATTTCTTTTTTTTCCGCGTGGAAATCCTCTACTCCCCCCGATTTGTTTTTATTGATTTGATTTCTTGTCTACTGTCTTTCATTTGCTTTGTGTTTTTTTCATGCATCTTCATGAAATTTCATTGTTTTTTCCTTGTTTCTTCAATTGTTGCTCATTGGTTGTTCACTGTCTTTTATTGGATCTTAGCAGTTTTTCATTGGTTTCTAATGGTTGTTCATTGGTTGCCATTTGGTTTTATTTTTCTTTGGTTTTTATGAAGTTTTATTGGTTTTCCTTGATTTCTCATTGGTTTTCCATTGTTTGTTAACTGTTGTTCAGTTCAGTGGTATGTTTAAAAAAAAACGCACTTTGCACTCAAATCAAAATCCTTCCAAGGCTGGTAGATGCCATTTAAAAATTGCGTTTTCCAGCTGCCAGCATCCCTCAGCAAATGAAACCATCCCCTGGAAGGTCTAAAAAATGCTTTTGTTTAAAAAAAAATCGCTGTCTGCCTGCATCAATATGAACCATTTGAAAAGGCCACATCCTGTTTATGAAACGGTACCTGGACCTGGATTGGGCTTTTTATAAGGACAAAGGTCGGGCATTTTAAAATGGACCTAGCGTGGGGGATGATGTTTGGTTATCATGTACAACAGAAGTTCAGATAGAAATGTTACAGGTACGGACGACTGTCATGTTAGCATTCCCACCATCATGTCAACCGCATCAGCAAGTCAACCACAGCATCATGTCAACCACGCGTCATCAAATAGTTGGGAAGTGTAACAAGTCAGGAGTGCGTGAACTCACGGATGAAAAGACTGTCGGATGCGAAACCCCATGTTTTTCTCCGGTAAAGTGTCTTCCCTGGTCGCCGAAGTAGGGTCTCTGTTTCCGGGGTTGCGGGGCTCCATCTGGGAAAGTCGGCGACAAAAAGTGCACAGGACAAAAGCGAGAGCTCGGTTTGCAATTGGAGGCTGCTAAACGCAATGTAACAGCTGTGCGAAAGGTAGTTCTTCACCATAGTGCTACTCTTGCGCTATGCAGAAATGCAGCTGGACGCTGCAAAATGCATTGTGCTGGCTGTGAGAAGGGAAGAATCGGGTTGCAGAAGCTACAGAGGAGGTAGATGGGATGCAGCCCAGAGCAGAAGTAGCCTAGAGAAGTGGCTGCTCAGAGAAGAAGTAGCTGAGAGAAGAGGTGCCTCAGCTAAGAGTTCACTCAGTGAAGAAGTAGCTCAGCAAA
This sequence comes from Symbiodinium sp. clade C Y103, assembly GCA_003297045.1. Lineage (NCBI taxonomy): Eukaryota > Dinophyceae > Suessiales > Symbiodiniaceae > Cladocopium > Cladocopium sp. clade C. The sequence continues at coordinate 89,312 of BGPT01000203.1, forward strand.
GAAGCTCACTCATCCATCCATCAACACATCTATCAACTCATTCATTCCTTCATTCCTTCATTCGTTGAATCATTGAACCATTGATTCAAAGACTGATTCATTGATTCATAGGTTCATTAAATCATAGCTACGTTGGTTCACCGATTCATTGGTTCACCGATTCATTGTCCCATTGACTCGTTGACTCATAGATTCGTTGACTCACTGACTGACTGATTCACTGATTCATTGATTCCGTGATTCATTGATGCATTGTTTAATTGAGTCACTGATGCATTGTTTCATTGATTGGCGGATTCCCGATTGATTGATTCATTGATTCGTTGGATCCTTGATTCATTGGTTCGTTGATTCGTTATTCAGTGATCCATTTTTTCATTAATGGTTTCCTTTTTCATTGATTCATTGATTCATCGTCTGATTCAATGATACATTGATTCCTTCACTCGTTGATTCACAGATTTTTAATTTCATTGGTTTCTTTTTCCCGAATGCGTAGCAAGGGTTCCCGTTTCACTCTGGGGGTTTGGGGGTTGAGGGTGTGTTCGCCAGATGTTGCGCAACCGTCCGCAACCGTTCNGCAAGGGTTCCCGTTTCACTCTGGGGGTTTGGGGGTTGAGGGTGTGTTCGCCAGATGTTGCGCAACCGTCCGCAACCGTTCGCAACCGTCCGCAACCGTCCGCAACCGTTCGCGTGAGGACGCTATGGCCGTGTCTATTGGGGGAAGCTACAAAGGAGGTCATTTTTGGACGTTTCAGACATGTCGCAACGTCATTTCGTGTGGCAGGCGTGGCACTTCGTGACATTCCAACGTGTTACAAGACGTGTCGAAAGTCGTTTTGTGTGGCAGGCGCAATACTTTCGCGACGTTTTCAAAAGTTGAGTTGCATTTTTCGTGGCAGGCGCAGCACTTTGGANNNAGTGAGAACGTGCAAATCGTGTGGCAGGAGTGGCATTTTGTGAGATGTGATGTTCAAACGCCGCTGTCTATGGGGGAAGCTGCAAAAGTGATGCTCTTGTGGTGTGTCGAAACGCCGCTGTCTATGGGGGAAGCTGCAAAGGTGATGATGTATGGGATGAAAATTGACGGAAGTCTCGCACGAAATGCTCGTTTT